>VWZY01009499.1:242579-260618 GCA_013399075.1 Chloroceryle aenea
AAAAAAAAAGTGGGGGAGATAAAATAAAAGAAAAAATAATTTAAAAAGGAAAAAAAAATATATAGAGAGAAAAAGACTTGCAAGGATAGCTGTAGGCAAATAGTACCTTAATTATCAACAGAAATTTGAAACCTATCAGTTTCTTTGGAGAAAGTGATTATCAGGGAAATGGAAACATGGTGCTCTATCTCACCATGGTTTCATTTGGGAAATATTGAGAAACAGCAATGTTAATGAATTGGAAAAGCAACGTCTCTGTTACTGTCATGACAAAATGCTAATAAATGAAAGACAAAAAAGCCAGACACTGAAGTAAAGGATCGGACAATGTCCCTCATAGAAGAAGTCTTATCATGTAGGACACCAATGACTTTATTTCATGGTCTTTCTTTGTGGAGTATTACACAACATAATGAGACATTGTTCTGGTTATACAAAATCCATTAGAATATATTCCAGAATTATCACCCAGTGATTACAATTCAACACAGCCACACTGAAGTAATGAAGACAATCGGGCTTCTTTCCACTGCTGTATAAATGACCTTTTTCATAGTCACCCTGTAACTAAAGGATACCTGTCACTGCTTCCTCTTCTCTCCCTGTGTCACTCACCTGGCAAACCTTCAGCCTTCAGGGCAAGACATAGACACACAGGGAGGTCAGTGTGGTGGGTATTCATGGAATGAATGGGAAAGGAAATCTGGCAGGAATAATGTTGGGTAAGGTAGAGTTAACACTCCACATGGTGAGATGGTTCACTGAGCAGGCACTGTGTGGACATGACAAAGCTTTGCAAACAGTGGTAGTGATTCATATGGAGTTTCCACATGCCACAGAATGTGGCAGACAAAATTTAATGGAGATCTCACACTGGGCATGGGACTAGAGCATGAATAGGATTGCAGGACATGCAGAAGAGGAAAAGTTATTTCTTCAGTAAAAAGGTCCTTCTGATTTAGGACCTTGGTGGACAATTAATAGTTCTCAAGCACAGACAGCAGAAGCTCAACTCAGGACATTCTGTAGTGGAACAAATGGAAATGAAGATGAAGATTTCCAAAAGGGTGATAATAGTGTTTGTGGATATATATACTTTGCAAACTTTTTATCTGTAGTTCAGTTATGAGTAGAAATTTGAATAGTCCTACTTCTAACTACCAGAGGGATAAAAAGTTAGATCATTTACCTGGAGAGAGATATGCAAATCTCATATCAGCTAGTCATTCTTGCTAAAATTACTGTCATTAGAAGTATGCGAAAAAAACTACAGTAAGATTGAAGCATTGAAATAAATCAGTACACTACAACAGAGATTATAAGGACTGGTATTTTGTTATGTGTAAATCTGCAATTAACCATGTTTAGTTTTAAAGTTATTGAGATGTATAACAGCATGATGGATGTCTTCTTTAGAATTCCTCCACTGAAAACTATTCAGAAATAGGATCAACTTTATGTTTAAAGTTATTAGCAACCATTCCTGCTTTTTAACTGGAGAAAAAGTGGCAGATTTATAAAAATAACAATCCAAAATAGAACCAACATTAAATAAGAAAAACCTCAGAATTATACTACCAAAAAAACCCCATTACTATCAATGATATGAGAGACTGTATCATCCAGAGGAGTCCTGTAAAAATCTAAGACACTTTAAAATCATGTGAAAATCAGATATGTTATGGTACAATGGTTCTGGAATAGTGAGATCCAATCTATAAAAAGGCTGTCCAAAATACCACCAATCAGTGTGAGTCTGTGAAGTCAGCTAAACATCTCATGGCACTTCAGTAAGGTCATTACTGTGCAAGTTGATCTGAACATTTTATAGTGTGTGCATTTTTAACTTGAGAAATATTTTATTATTTGTCATGACAAGGGTACCATGAATAAATATAATTTTTGTGTCCTTTTTAGTCCCTAGGTTTTCCTGTCTTTATATTTCTTCTTTTACCCTCCTCAGTTTCCTTGTGTCCTTGTATTTCTTCTTTTACCCTCTTCAATTTCCTTGTATCCTTTCTTCATTTTTTTTTTCCCCATCTTCTTTTCTTTCCATCCGTTCCTTGCAAGATGTTGTAACAAATCTTAATATGTGCTAATGAGTATTCCTGAGTACAAATTTACATAGGGATGAGCAGAAAGAGAAGGAGTCAGCTGAGGAGAAGAAAGAGCATAGTTCAGTGTTGCTTCCAGGTTTGGCTCATTTTTGTAGTCAGTGGCAGTAAGTCCTTTGGCATTTGTTGTGGCAGGAAAGAAAGAAGGGAGAAATGCAGACAGAATTTTTTTTTTTTTTTTGGTAATTTTGAAATTCCTCAGAACCTCTTTCAGGCTTCCAGCAGAGCTACTTAGTCACTGTGATACTTTCCAAAACAGTCATTACCTGTAACTGAAGATTCATTTTTAAATTAAAAAACAAACAAACAAAAAACAACAAAACCAAAAATCAGCAGCACTTTTTTTTCCCATGAATTAAGCTAAAGGCAGAGCAATAGCAGTCATGTTCATTACATGAATCTCTGCTGTTCTGACTTCCCTAAAATTCACAACACAATGTAAGAGCTTCAGTCCCTAGGTGATGAGACCTCATGAGGATGAGGCTGTTCTCCAGACAGCGTTGGAGAAGAAGTTGAGGAGAGCAAGAGAAGCCTGTTGTACAGCAGCTTGTTGCAGTACGTGTGTATGTCACAGGATTTACAGATTTTGTAGCAGCTGAGTATGGATTTGCTGGGCACAACAGAAGGAGCTTCCCTTAGAACCCATGCTGGAGGAGGCAAGAGCACCATGGGCCTCATGTAGAAAATCTTTTCCAAGGACCAGTGCAGGGAGAGGGAGGGTCACTTCTCTGTTCTGTGGAAGGGAAAAAGCAACATTGATGCTGTGAAAATTGCTGCTTCTCTCATTTGCACTTCAGCCCTCTTCTTTTAAATGAAGGTAGAAACTCTCTGGAGGGCTCTGAAGAGAAAACTTAGTGATTAAGAGCTGCTCAGACACTATAATACTGCAGGACAGATAAATAAATATAAACCCAGCTCCTCATGAGTGGGGGACATTCTTCATGTAAATGAAGGAGGATGCCAAACTTCACCCCTTCCTCACTATTGTTGTTTTCCTCCTGCATGAGGACTCCCCTTAAAAGTCTTTGTATCATTCTTGTTCCATACATGGTGTAACAGCATCTTCTACTCCCCTGAACACCAAGGTACTTCCCAGTGATGGAGCAGAAAACAAAGACCCTTTTCTAAAAGCTCATTCAAACTAAAATTGATAAGGCAGGTTATTTTCCTCTGGATTACTGGTTTAGATGTCTTTGGTCACTTTTCTACCAAAGGAAACCTCTGAAAATATGTCATACTAAAGCTCACCAGTTCGCCTCCTGAAAGGCTGGCTGGCGGTCTATTGACTGAGGCTCCGAGGCTTTCATGGACGATAGCCCCACTACACAGACTGGTAGTGGGAGCTGCCAGATGGGGAGTCAGGAGTTAGATTTGGCAAGAGATGAAGCTCCTGGATGTCTCTAACAAACATCAGTCTCAGGTGAGCCCAGTCCCTGCTCACAGATGAGTATGTGTGAACTGAGCAGGATTCCCAGCCTGCTGTCAGGAATTTGCACAAGTTTTGGATAGAAAACTGCCTGGTGGTCCATGTTCCTTCAAATGACTGCCTGTGTTTTGGCTGAGGCTTGCTGAATTAGAACCTTCCTTACAAAACATTTTGGTCTCAACAAATCAGCATTTTGATGGAAAAGCAGCTTTAGCCAAAGAGGTGTGTCTGTCACTGATTCCATATTCAGAAATACTCTGCTCTGTAGGCAGAACAGGATTCCTAGTAGCTCACATCCCCACAGACTGTCCTTCTAAGAAGAACTAGAGAGAGGGTTTTATACCTCCTCTCACCCTTTCATACTGAGATCTTTTATAATTCTGCATGTGTATAAGTGTCTGTATCTGCAATTATACTTACCCATTTTGGATTATTGGCTCTGTATACTCTAAGTATGCAGTGATAGCTCTAGGTAATTTATGTGGGTTTTTTTTTGTCACAGCTCCCCTGAGCCAGCTACATGGTTTACAAAGACTGAAGCACAAAGCACAGTTCCTTAGACAGGAATAGGTAATGAACAGAAAACAAACCTTAATACCCTACCTGTTATTGAACCATTATTTTTATATTCTTGTTTTCACAGCTTCTACCAGCATGTTTCCTACTTGCAGTCTGTTTCCTACCCTGAGAGATCAAATGAAAACTGCCAGTCTGGTAAAGATTTCCACTTATTTTACTGGGGAACAGAAGGAAAAGAAAGTGTCAGTCAAACCCTTGTCTTGAATTCTGGAAGGACTGAGTACCAGTACATAGTCACTGAAGTACTTTTGTTCAGGAAGCTGTGTTTTATTACTTTGTTTGGGTTGAATTATATGATATTTGTATTTACTTTGTTAATAATGGACTCTGTATATGAATAATTCCATGTTGCTCAAAATATTTCCATCAGAGTACAATATGTTATTCAGACTGTAGTGGATCCTTGACATCCTGAAATTATTATAGTAACATCATTGATAGACACCATATAGACCTTAGGCAATATCTCATAACTCCTCTTTCTCTTTTTATTAGAAAAACTGAACAAGTTCTTTGTTTCTGTGCTGTTTAGCAGGATGGTGCCATATATCATTTTTGCTCATGAAGCCATTTAAATAGAACAACCTTTGACAAGCAGGTGGTCTATGGAAAAGCTGGGAAATGTTTTTAAATAGACGATGTGCATGAAAAATAGTACTTCAACCATAGCTTCAAGATATTTTTTCACAATACCTTAAGATGCTTCTCAAAGAGTTAGTTATCTACTGTTTCATGCATGGCCGAAGGATCTCACATGTAGTTTCTTCTTATTTAACAAGTTGGTAAAGATTTCTGTATTAGTACTTAACAGAATTGCCATATCAGTAGTTGCTCCCATCTTTACATTTACACTACAGAATGAAGTGAGTCTAGACAGCACAAACTCTTCCTTCCCCTTTGATTAATGTTAGGCATATAGAGGAGAAATGATCTTCTAATACAGAAGACCATCTTATGCATTTACCATGTTTTAACACATATATGTGTGTATATCACTGCAGTTAAGAGCATTGTGAATGAAGAAAAAATGAAATATCTAAGCAAGCTGAAATAGAAAACGTTTGGACAACTGATGCTCTCTGGTCATCCAACCATAGTCACTTTGGTTCTTCTTGACACTTGTTTAATGAAGAGGAGCCCTATGACTTTCATTGAAACAAAGCTTGCATCCTCCTACCTTCTAGTTACCAATTATCCAGCTGCTTGCTAATGCTTAGTGTTTCCTTTTTTTCTCACGCTAGTGAGAAATCATAATTAAAAAAAAAATCAAATTAATTTTATTATCAAAAAATTACAAAATTATCATTTTGTCTAAATTCTTCCCTTCTAGATTATTTCCTGAACACTCTGAAAGGATAATGGTTGCAGTTGTTGAGAATGGGAAAAATACGTGACTGTCAGGAGCATATGTTTGGCAGCTAAGTGAAGCATATGTCACTTTCTTTTTCTACGGGTTCACATAGATTTTGAAGAGCACTACAAATAGTACCAGGCCTTTGAGACCTTGGAGAGAAGGAACAGTTACATATCATCTCCTGTTATATTTCTTCATTGGCTCCCCATCTCTGTGGAATTGAACACCAGCACACTCATCTTTGCTGTTAAGATTCATCTCAGCTTATCCCTCCTGCTAACTCTTCTGTGAATTCACTCTCAAACTGATAATTATGATAAAATTAATCTTAAACTTTAAAAACAAGAAATATTGCTGCTCATGCTGCACCCTGAGGCACTCCCAATAAATATCTCAAAGCAGCTCTCTTAATTCTCTGAGAATCTCTCCCAGAATTTGTTTGCCAATATGCCCACGGTAAACAAGATATTTATTCAGCAGGAGTATGCTTATTCCTCTTTAGCCTGTTTGGAATGGCTTTTATATAGAGTCTAACACAACGAGGTCATGGTCAGTGAGTGCACATGGCACTGGTCTAGGCACCACTGTTGCTGTATTATGAAAGTAGGCACATGAGAGACAGTTCAGTTGCCTGAATAATCTAGTGACACCTGTAATGCTGAAAAGTACCTGAGATATACTCATAGGGCTCCAAGGACCGAGATTCTACATCTGTCTTTGTGACCTGTTCCAGTGTTTGAACATTTGCATGGCAAAAAATGTGCTTCTTAAATTCAGATAAGATTTTCCACATTGCAGCCCGTGAGTGTTGCCACTCATCCTTTCACTGTGTGCCTCTTGAAGAGATTTTACCTTCTCCTTCCATGCATTGTCACAGTAAGCAGGTTTTGATATGATCCCCTCAAACCTTCTCTTTTCCAGTCTGAACAAACGTGATTGTCCTGGTCTCTCCTCATACATCACGTGCTTCAAGCCCTTACCATCTTTGTTGTCATGTGGGGAGAAATGACAGTGACTCCAGATACGCCAGACAGAGAGAGGGAGGGAGAAAAAAACACTTTGCCTGAGCTGGTGGCTATACTTTTGTTAGCCACAGCACAGTTGCTGTGGAGACACACCAGTGGCTTATCTTCAGTTTGCTGTGGACTGAGTCCTCACAGACTGACTTTTTTGTTTGTTTGTTTCTTTTTTTTTTTTTTTTCCTTTTGGCAAAGCTGCTTTTAGTCCAGTTAACACCCAGTCTGTGCTGCTGCATGGGGTTACTCTGTCCTAGGTGAAGGACTTTGCATTTGCTGCAAGATTATCATGTTTTATCAATACCAGACATTTTTTTTCCTACTTTGGAACTTTATTTCTTCATGTGGTGAGAGGACCCTTATTGCCTCTTCAGTCTGGAAATGCAAGTCATATCTGACTGCAGCAGTAGACAGATAATATACCAACAAGAAATTATGCAAGCTTTGTAAAATACCAGCTGATTACCTCAGAAAACCAGTCAATGTATTTCCTAGTCTGGTAAAGACATGGGTGGGATTACCTCCAAATAAATGTTTTCATTAGCTAACCAACAGGATGAGGTGCTTTTAGGTGGTCTATGGACTACGCTTGGCTTCTCCTTTCAATGTCATTCACCTCATTCTCATAAGCTTTTTAGCTGAAAAATAAAGCAGCCAGGAAACAAAAGCTGATCATAATAAATACCTAATAAAAAAAGAATGAACACACAGAAAGTAGAAAGAACAGAAGCTGCCGAGTAACAATGCAGGCATTTGTATATAGAATTTGATACAAATTCGAGAACAGATGCTGACAAATTTAATTGCACTCAACACCACAAATTCTACTCTTGTCTCTACAGTTATGAGGCACTTGATTACAGCCAAGATACATGTTCTCCTATTTCCAATAGGAGAAAGCTACAGTGTTTTTGGATGCAAACTGGTAAATCTGCCTCAGAAAGTAATTTATGAGCACATTTTTTGAATGCTATATCTCCACCTGACATATTACTCATAATAAGGAACAAAAACCTCTCCAAGGTGCTACTCTCATTTTACTGAAGTCAACAGATGTTTTGCTCCATAACCCCAAAGCACCTACATGTAGGGATAGAAAGTGTCAAGATACCCTAAGTAGATACTAGTCATAGATAGCTATGCATTGAGAAGCATTAATAAATCTAGTAAGAAAACCTTCCAAATTTCCATATTGTTTATCCCTATTATTAATATGTATTTGTAACTAATTCTCACAAGTTACGACTGCAATTTCTTTGTTGGTTGTCTTGGAGTTAAGCTGAAGTCAAAGCCTGTAAACAGGATGGTCTCTGAAATGCAACCTTGTGAATCATTACTTGTATGGTAGAACTTCAGGCTGAAAAGTCTTATGCAAAACATTTCCAGAATGCTTTTCTTACAAAAAGAAGAAAAAGAAATTGAAAATACGTGACAGTCCTGTTTAAAAATTCCAGACACAAAGGCAGACAATGATGTCAGTGTAGGTTGCATTCAATAAAAGGCATTTTCGTTGTTGAAGTGTCATATAATGTCACTCAAAATTTGATGTTATTCTCATTCATCAAATAATTAATGCTGTAGATCAGCTTCCTCTCTCCAGTTCAACTCCAGTTATGCCTTTTTCAAAAATATTGAACTTGGTACAAGCTCAGTAAAAACATATTTTTAAAATCCCATAATTTAGTTTTAAACTCTCAGGCATGAGTAAAAGTTCTGACTGAAAGCAGAAAAACAAAACGAGATTTTGAACAGATGTTGGCAATTTATTGTTTTAATTGAGGAAAAAGATTCTGAAGTTCAGATGGCATGAATCAAACCATTCATTCTGGGGAAAAATGACATGATTTAGAAACTAACACAGAAAAATAGACAGAAACATTTTGACAGACTGTTTAAACTTTTATCTAGTACAGGAGTGATGATGAATGGGAAAGAGGTGAAGGGGAGGAAGAAGAAGGGAAGAGAGTCTAGGAGATTTGGTAGTTTGTCTTTAAGTCATCTGAATTTTAAAGCACTTACAACTGAATTACTGCTGTTTTAAAAATCAAGGCCTTCATTTTAGTACTTTCACTTGGATTAGAGAAGATTTACTCAGCTACAGTATTCCCCTGATCCAACAAATTGAAAACTATTTCAACCACCCAAACTCCAGGGAAAGGTAAGAAACACAGAAGCAAGATGCTTCAAAGCTGTCCCATAAAAAAAATTTCTCTTTTAATTGAATGTAAAAATGCACTCCTCAACTGGGAGAGCTGGACTGGAAGACTTCTGAAAGCTACTTATAATTTCTTGATCATATGGACCACATTAAGCTGGCCTAGCAAGTTACAAATTACTGTAGCTTTTGTCCCAACTTCTAGGAACAGCAGATGAAATCTGTGAATCCTTGTTCAGGCTGAAAAATGTAGGGACTTTCCTTAGAATGATATTCTTTCAGCAACAAACCCTCCATCCAGCAGAGGAAGTGAGAGGACAATCACACTGACAGGATTCTACTTGTTTCTTAAGTTCATGATGAAGGAATACCAAACATGCTCTTATATCTCAGGTTTTGTTATAAGAAGTATCTACAGAACGATGCAATGTTTCCAAACACATTCACATATTTGTCATGCTATTCAGCAGTAAAAATGCTGTACTCACACACGGATTACTGACACTGACACCTAAATGTGTGAAGACGTTGAGTGCAGAGTTTCATAGCAGGCTGAAGAGGCAGGCTAAAGCCCTGTCTGTCTCTTAGGCATACTGTCTGTACAGCTCTGAAACACATACATCTGCATAGGTTGAAACCACTTCAATCACACATGCAACTCTCATTACTTTGTGTAGAAACAAAGAACTTTGAGTAGAAAGAAAGAAGAGGTAATGTTATCTTCCATCACTTATGACTCACTCTTCAGAAATGTGAGGAATATTCTTTAGGATGATTTTAGCATACAGAACAATAAACAGAAGTAGCTATTTTGAAGCCAGAGAATGAATTCAGTGGATCCAATGGATGCTTTGGTTATTATCTCTACTAAAATAGTTTGTTTTTGGTTTTTTTTTTTGTGGCCAGTATGAGCAAAAACATACCCCTGATTCACAGAATTATTTAGGTTGAAGGGGATCTTTTGAGATTATACTTACAATATTCTTGAACTGAACCTGCACATCAAGCCCATGGGTCTGCAGTGCACATAACTGTGCTATAAGGCTATTATTCACCTGGTTGTGCCATTTAGCAAAATTACAGCATCTGCCCCAAACAGACCTAAAAGCAAAAGCAGTAAACTTATTGAAACAAGTGTTTCCATGAGAAACTTGAGAAGTTGCTGGCCTCCTGCTTATCAAGTGTTTTAGATAATATTCTTGCAAGCATTTCATTGTAGCTTTGTTCTGGTGATTCGTCTGTCATAATGGACTGTAATGGCATTCATGACAATTATGTATTTTCAATTACCATCTTTCAATTAATCTTTTCAGAAATGTCTCATTTAGAGGGGTCCTGAGTTTCAGCAAGAGAAACTGCAGACATTTTATGCATTGCTAACAATAGGTACTTTCATTTTAGAATTCATATCAACTGCCAAAGTTTCTTTTGTTAAAATCATAAAAACTGGGACTTAGATAAGAATTCCTATCTGGGGATTTTCATACCACTTATTAAGAGTGGTATATTGAGTATATACCCCTGAGTATATTTCTCTGTTTTATGAATAAGAAAAAAGATGAAAGACTGAAAGAGGGCTCTTAGTGGCAACTGTATTTTACAATAAAAGAAGGTCCAGTCACTTAAGCAGAAGCAGTTACCCTACGTAACACAGTGAACAAAACCATTCAGCTCCAAGAATAGGACTAAATTCCAGATTAAGACTGAAATTTAGGGTCTCAATTAATTTCCTAAATACTGACATCTGGTGCTATTTGAACTGTCAGGTATGATACAGGAACTAAAGGCTACATGTGCCTTTGTGGACTATCAGCCACAAAGCCAGGCAATATGCCACTTGCCATCTAAGTCGGCACAAATGCCTATGTCTGGGCCACTGAATCAAGTCCTGACTGCCTAGATAGTGTCTTTCTGTGAGAAGAGGTTTCTCCACAGATGTCACTGGTAATGTAGTCAGCGCAGTCAGAGGAGCCTGTAGAGCAATTCCCATCATCTTGCAATGGACATTTGGTGACTGAATAATTTTCTAGAATTCTTGGGTTACACAGACACAATTTTGTTTCCTTAATATAGACGTTAATATCATTTTACCTTATTGTAAGTTCACTATATATTTGAGGCTAAAAGATTTGATGTAGGTCTTCCAGGAGATGCACATCCTTCTGCACTGGAAGTTGGAGGCCAGGAAGGGTGTCCATGGTGTCTATACTGCCATGACATGCCTATGTTTATATTGAATCATACACCAAGATACCTCAAAGTAGGTGTCTTGGTCTATGTCTGTGTGTTCAGGGGTTAAACTCAGTAGCTAAATAGGTTAGTTATGTATTTTCAGGCTAGATCAGAACAGCATTCTTAGGTACTTAAAGACCAGGTGATTATATTTTAGAGCCATTAAGAGTCATATTGAAGATACTGTAGGAAAGAAGTATTGTACTGAAAGACCAGAGAAAGGAAAATCGTCCATTAAAAGATAAAA
Organism: Chloroceryle aenea; assembly: GCA_013399075.1. Taxonomy (NCBI): domain Eukaryota; kingdom Metazoa; phylum Chordata; class Aves; order Coraciiformes; family Cerylidae; genus Chloroceryle; species Chloroceryle aenea. Next base: position 253,703 of record VWZY01009499.1, read on the forward strand.
AGAAGGATCCAAGTACTACAAGATACCTGAGTTTACTTCAGTTCTTCCTGTACAGTTGGACAAACCATCATACCAGCTCTTCCTAAGCACCTGCAAGGAAATGAACATCAGCCAACATGGATTTGCCAACAAATCATGTCAAGCTAGTCTCGTTTCCTTCTACAGCTGGATGGAAGGTTTTGTGGACAGAGAAGAAACAATATATGTAATATATATTTCCTTTAATAAGACATTCCCTCTCATGAAGTTCTCATAAACTAGTAAAGTCAGTGTAAAAGGTAATACTATAGAATAGAAAAATGTACATAGGCTGTACTTATTAACAGCTCACTGTCAAGATAGGAGGATGCATAGAGGGAATTTTGCAGGAGTCCATTCTATGGTTCTATTAAATATTTTCATTAAAGGATTGAATGATAGAGAAGTGATTTTATTCAATATATTTTCTGATGATAACATACTGGGAGGAGCAGACAGTATGCTGGAGAATAGAAACTACATTCAAGTAGTCCCATTAAATTTGTTGGATTGGAATGGGATGGGAAAAGGGATAAAATTTCAGAGCAGACTCACGGCAAGTACTACAGTTGGGCAGGAATATGCAAATGCATAAATAACATACAGAGAAGAAATGGCTGAAGACCACAAAACTGAACAAGAGAGCTGTGTGACACTATTGTGAAATGATGAACAATACAAATAGTTGTAGAAATAGGCATATGGACTCTAAAATATGCTTAGTTGTTCATTGGATATTGAAAATATCTCAGCTGAAGTATCATATACAATTTGGAACACCACCTTCAAGAAAATATGGGCCAATTGTTTTGTCTGGAAGAAAAGAATGAGAATTTTCAGAGGACTAATAAAAATTCCTCTTGAAGAAGGGTCAGAAGAAGTGCAGTATATAGGGTATACTGCATGGAGGGTATATGTGTCATCATTCTTGGCACCTGTATCACACTTCCTGATGCCAAGATAATACAAACAACCAGCTTTCCAAAATCATGTTAACTGTGGAAAACTGTGGGCTTAAACTGAATCATAGAAGGTTTAGAAAAAACTTTTGAATGGTCAAATGAGAAGAATGAGAACTAACTGCTTGGAAAAACTGGGAAGTTTCCAGTGTGAAAGATCTTTAGCAATATATCTCAAGAACCACCTTGTTAAGCAGAACATGCTTTAGAGTGTCTTCAGGAACTTTCTAATAATAACATGGAAAATAAACAAATTCTAGTAGTTTCAAAATATAATAAAATAGACATTATTTTCATGTTTCTGTATGGAAATTTAAGAAACAGAATAAATATACATAAAAAGAAAAATATTACGTCTACTTGAAGATTTTATGATTCTGTGATTATGGAATTAAAAATTGAACAGTTCCAAATGAACATCTTCCAGTGCTCATTCAAGGATTTAAATGTGGTTTTATTAGTTACTAGGTATAAAGACAAATGGAGACACCTAAAGTAAGAGGATCATAGATTTTCTTTAAAATAAAATAATTCTTACATTTTTATTCAGAATGTCCTTTAGGTTTTTCAGAAACTATAGTTACTTCATAGCTGATCTTCTTTAGTATTAAAGACCAGGTGATTATATTTTAGAGCCAAGTGAAGGTAGCTTGGATTTCTTTTCTAAAGATAAAAGTATTTCCTGATAGCAAACTTTTGAAAATCTGAACTCTAGTTACTGATCTGAGTATTACTGTTTGTCACATTACAATAGGAATCAGATGTTTTGACCAAAACAGAATAAGTGTAGAAATATCTACTGAGATAATAAAAAGAAGAAAGCAAAACACAATTCCTACTCAAAGAGTTTACTGTTCTTTTTTCATACCAGTCATCCGTTTTATACAAATTACTAATAAATAGCATTCAAAGCAAACTGTTTGCAGACCAAAGATGACCAAACCATGAAGTATATGTGGTACAAAGTAACACAACAAATCCTTGAAATACTGAAAACTCTCAAAGATTGAAGTCTTTGAAACCAGTTCAGTTCTTTTATGTCTGTTCTAATGCAGTACTGAACAAGATCCATACAAACTATCCATACAGTTAATCACAAGACTGAAGATTAGCAAATTAAAGCATAATACAATAGTATCAACCAGGAGCAACAGCAAATAAGCCCTTCACAGCAGGATACTGCAAACGTTTTAACGCATAGAGAACATTTCAATTATAGGCCATATGAGTAATATTATCATGCTGTGCTGTCCAGGTTGAAATTAGCTTCCCATTTTCATTGTCTTCTCTGAGAGCTGGAAAATATTATCTAATTCACTAGGATTTCTACATACCACTGTAGAAGTCTGTGAACTTTCAAATCAAAAAAATCTAGATTTAAATCAGAAGCACAATTTATACAATGCAATATTCCTTCCCCACTGATTTTGCAATGCTCAAAACAGAAAAAATTCGTCCAGGACCATGGCTTCCCATGTCCTGAAGTAACATACAGCAAAAATCCTGTAGTCTCTGGGTTTCTCCAAGAATAAAGAATTATATTTAGTTTCTGTTAAGCTTCTTTATTGCACCATAGAGCAGTTTTCAGAGAATGTATCTTGCCATTCGAATTACTTTTGTTTGTATATATACGTAGATATGTGGGTTTTTTTTAATATAAATCTTAATTTTCTTATATTTCTTTCTTTGACCCAGCATGTTAATAGCCTGGTGTGCAACCTGCAAGTTTGTTCTGTTTGTCTTACTGAAAAAAGTTCTCCAAATGCCTAGAGAAAAATATGTAAATAATCTTTATAAGTACTGATACTTCTAAGAATATAAGAAGCTGGATCACATTTTACAGGGTGATAATTGTAATGCATCGCTCACAGTTTGCTGAGTTGCTTCTTAGTTTCTAGAAATAACAATGATGAAAATGTCAAACTCTGTATACTCATCTTGTGGTTAGTTTTACTACTCATTAGCTTTCAATACCTAGTTTGTGGATGACTATTAACTTTGAAGACATACTTTTATCCCCTCCCATGGTTCCCTGAGAATAATAGCTATCCAGTTTAAAAGTTTTGAATTGGATCTGTTAAACTCTACCAACTGATGAAATTTAAGCAATTAAGCTATTCTGAATTCCAAAATGTCCAAAAGCAGCCCTTGAGAGATTTCACTGAAATTCTTTCTGATATCACAAAAACTATTAGTGTAACTACCTTTGTATGTTTTTTCGCTGATGCCACAAAATTCCCTGGTAAAGTAAATTTGCAGAAATGTTTTTTAATATGTAAACCTACATTATTTTGGACTAGATTCCCATTCTTACTTAAATTAGTCTGTGTTTGTAATTTTACTGTCTAAAATGTAAGAGCCTGTATTTGGTCTGAGCTTGAGTTAATTTTTCCCATAACATCCCTCCCAGTGCTGTGCTTCGCACTGAGAGCTGGAAAGGTGCTGGTAACAGCCCCAGGTTGCAGTCACTACTGGTCAGGGCTTGCACAGCACCAAGGCTGTTTTCCACCATTCCTCCTGCAGTGGGATGGGGTGGACAAGACCTTGGGAGGGGACATGACTGGGACAGCTTACCCAAACTGAATGAAGGGATATTCCATAACATGACATCAGCTTAACAATAAAAGCTAGGGAAATGAAGAGGGGAGTCATCTACTTGTCCTCTGGACCAACCACTACATATTTGGAGCCCTTCTTCCTGATAAGGGCCAGGCATCACCTGCTGATGGGAAGTAGAGAATAAATCTTTGTTTTCTTCTGCTTCTGCACATGTGGCCTTGCTTTGCTTTTCATTAAATTGCCTTTGTCTTAACCCAGGAATTTAATCTTATTTTCTTCCCTCAGTCCAGCTGGGGGTGGAAGTGATAGAGCATCTTGGTGGGTACCTGGCATCCAGCCAAGGTCAAATGACCGCAGAGTTGTACAAATTTAGAAACTCCAATTAATAACAGTATCTCTTTGCTACTAACACACTTGCTGCAAGTGATTTCCTGGCATTGATATGCAGCACATATGCTTCTTCTAAGAATAGCTAAGAAACAATCTGCCTAGAAATTATCTACCCCTGGCTCTATGAAGCACTGTTCATCTATAGTACCAAAAATGACAGCTGGTTCTAGCCTATTTACAAAAAAAAAAGCAAACCCAGCCCACTATTTTCATTACTGTTGCTGTCATCATGCAGACACTTAAAAGAATGCAAATGCTATCAAAGAACCAGCTTAGCATAACCATTCCTGTAATGAAATGTTATAATCTTAAATAATTTTATGTAAACTACATGATGAAACTGTATAGTAAATCTAATACTTATACTGATTGCTGATATAAATAAATACCCTGTCCTTGTCTCTCGCATGCGTGCTTTACAACAAAAAAGCCAAATACCATCTATCACAACACACTGTCAAGTATTTTTGGACTCATAGTGATATGCAGGTTGTCTAACCACCATTAAATTGGCCTCCACATTTTGGGTCCATGTTGTGGGCCTTATTAAATATTTGCTGCCTTATCTAAAGCACTCAATTTTCCAAAAGTTAGCTTCCCTAACAAGTATATTTCTGATTCTGGAGCTGCATACACAGCAGTCATATTGTTGTTGTAGCAGCTTGTTTCCTGGTAGCAAGTCACAAAAAGTGTAGTTGTGTAAGGCATAAAACAAAACAGACTGTAGAGACCCTAGTTCTTTTTTTTTCTGTGGCTAAGATGTAAGAAAATCTACTTGAATTCTAGTTTTGTGCTTTCAAAGGAATATCGCTGAGAAACATGTCTATTACTTTTTCCCATTTGTACCTCAAATAAAGAAGCATTCACTGGGCCAGGGAGACAAATAGAAAACCTGACATAATGGAGTGCCCATGTCAGATGTAGGCATCTTAGAGTTGAGTCCCTGCTCCAGGTACAATTAGCTATACAAAAGGAAACCACTTCTACAGGCAAAACAAAAGGACGTTTACTTTATTATACTCTATTGTTCAAGACATTTTCTGAAGAGGCAAATTCTAATCTGTTCTCCAAAGTAGGCAAATGAGAGTGTGACCATATGTTTCCACCTCCCTACATAAACATACAGAGAAGCAAACAAAAAAGGCTAAAGAAATGCCCAGGTAAAACCTTCTGTGTTCAGCATGTGTTCAGCATGAAATAGGACTGGCATGGCTTAGAGAAGAGATGTGTTCCTCTTGTCTGTCTAGGGTCAAAGCATGAACTTGGCTTCTGTAGAAGGCAATTCAGAGCACCTTACCAAGGCACATGCTTAAATCATCTTCTCCCCTTTTGCGTTATAAACCTAAATTAAGCACCTAAATTAATACTGCCCTCATCTGGGTGGTATTAAGCAGTATGACAAACTTGGAGATCAAAGCAGCAAAACTAAAGCCAGTGCTTAAAAAGAATAATTTTACCCATAATATCTATTATCTCTTCACCTTTTTTTTCTCTAAATCTAGAATTAGATAGTGCAAGTTCCATGAACCACTATATGTAGCTCCTTCTCCCCTCAAATTAATCTTTGCTGTGGTACCTCTCACTTTGGAAAGCCACATGAGGAAATTACTTTTATATAGATTCTTTTAATATTAATAATCTTGAAGCCAACAGCAAATATCATAGAATTAGAAAATCAGAGAATCACAGAATTGTCATGGCTGGAAAATGCCTCTAAGATCACTGCTTGCAATCATCAATGCAACAAAAAAACAAACAAACAAACAAAAATACAAACACAAAAAAACCCCACACACCTCAACATCCCACTAGAGCCTGTCCTGAAGTGCCTCATCTACACATCTTTTTAATACCTTCAGGGATGGTGACTCCAGCACCTTCCTGGGCAGCCCGTTCCAGTTCTTGACCACTCTTTCAGCAAAGAAATTCTTCTTAATATCCAGTCTAAACCTCCCCTGGTGCAACTTCAAGCCATTTCTTCTAGTCCTGTCATTATCTGCTTGAGAGAAGAGGCAGCACCTGCCTCACTACAACCTCCTTTCATGTAGTTGTAAAGAGTAATAACGTCTCCCCTCAGCCTCCTCTTCTCCAAACGATCTCAATTCCTTCAGCCTCTCCTCATAGGACTTGTTCACCAGACACTTCGCCAGTTTTTCTGCTCTTCTCTGAACTCGGTCCAGAAACTCAATGTATAAAGCAGAGTGGATCTTTTTCTTTGTGTATGTGAAGAATTATGTGGATTATTACTAGGAAGGATGTTAGCATGAAAGGTGAGACCCAGTTAAAATATTTAGAAGTTGTAAATATGCATTTAAGTCATTATTCTAGGCACCCTTTATATCTAGGAGAATAAAGCAGAGCCCTTCAGAGAGTGAATCCTACATTGGAATGTGTCATAACACAGCTGTCTAATGTCACTTTTGGCACTTCAGGTTATCAGGCTGCATACCACAGGGGCATGGTTGTCCTACCTATTCTGCATTGCATCTACCAAGTACATGCAGATATTTAGATCTCAAGAGGCCCAAGATGCTTATTTTAGGGAAAATTATTTTTGTTTTTGTTGACAATGAGATGAATTGCCTGACAAAGAGATGTATTTCTCTCCATTTATTATAAATTAAACTCATGATAAACTGAACTAGATGTCAAATTTTCATATGTCTACAGAAGAATCTCAAATTATAAATAAAAATAAATAAGAAAGTGAATAAATAAATAAGAAAGTGAAATAAACACAAAGAAATGCTGCACTTTGTTCTTATTTCCACTACTGGAAGAAAATATTATGATCAATAATGTGGCTTTTTTATTTCATTGAAGTTGTCTCTGCTGCATTTTGAGAGGTCACATCTCTTTTCCCAATAGCTTCTACAAGCATTTTCAAAATGTGAGAATAATGTTTTGTAATGTATTTTGACATGATGCAGTAGTGGATGTAAATGAATTTGGTCTTTCCCCCCCCCCCCCCTCTTTTCTCTTTTAAATAT
>VWZY01009499.1:260638-270861 GCA_013399075.1 Chloroceryle aenea
AATATAGACTAGGCTACTGTTGTACTTTTTCTGTTTGAAAGTCACAGAATAATACAATAATTTATTCAACAACAATTTCAAGCAACAACCTAAGATTTATGGATTTTTCAATTTATTTCACTAGGTGACAAAAAGTACTTTTCTGGGTTAAGTGCTTTTTTCAGTCTCAAGGTTACATGTTTCTTAACCTTGGATTTTATCTCAGCAGTGCTGACTGCTTTAGTGAATATTTCATTGCTACTTGCATAGATATTCTGTTCATTATAGCACAGTCTCACACTATAGGCAGGTCAAAGAAACATATATTATATATGCACAGATATTGAGAAATGAAGTCGTCAGCATCATTCAGTATGTCACATAAATATTTCTCTTAAGAATTATCTTCTGCTTGGTGGAGTTTTGTATTTGTATTCATAAGTATGTTTCCTTTCTGATAAAAAAAAAAGATTATATAAATTCTGTTTTTCCCTCAGTGCCTGCAAAACATTCTAATCCTGTGGTGCTCTTTGCAGTTTGTCTATCATGTACTTCCTTTACTGTTTTCTGATTCTCTGTGGTGTTTATTCCCTTTTTTAAATTACTTTTTACCACTCTGATGAACAAACATAGGCTTCTTGCATATTTTCTGTGGTCTGCTTATGTTCTTTCATTCTCTGCAGAACTGCAACTTTAATTAAAGTGAAATCTAAAAAAAAGTCAATATTTAGCAAAGTGGTTTAAATTCTGAATTTGTTGATTTCAGGATAGATAACACATTATATTTTTTTTTGAGAAAACTAACATTTTAGTAATTGGTCTGTCTCCACACTGCTAAGTATTTAATTTATAGCCATTGTTATAAAAATATCTGATATTTGTCTATACACTGTGTGGTTATACTAGAGAGCAAGGATATAGCTCCAGTTATGCAATCAGTCCTCCCAAATACTGTTTCAGATGGCCAGATGGATTGGATTTAACTCAGATAAAGCTTTTGGGAAATTCTTTCCTGGTACAAACAATGCTGATGGCATTCTGTGGTCTTGCCTCTTATTTGAGAAGAATGATCACAATATGGATCAATTTACCAGAATATTTCTCTATGGTAAAAGTATATAGTCAAACCCCATCCAAACCTCACAGAAAGAAAACTATCCAAAATTAAAGCAAACAAGTACGTGCACTAAGTAGCAGCTGTCCTCTTATTGAACCACCATTCTTGTCAACCTTTAATATGTTTTCCCTCATTATATTTTAAATTTGTAAATTACAATGATAACCAAATGAGCCCATCTTGGTATATTTGAATTTGTTTAAATTTCAGCCCACATTGCTTAAATTAGGGAATATGAATCTGTAGTAACAATCTCCCTCTTTTTCCCTGTGTGTTTTCTAGAGAGTAAAAGTTTCAGGAATAACTTTCTGGTTGCATTAATCACAAACAACTTGTTTTGTGATTATGTGTATTGTGGATATGGAGAGGACATAACAAATTGAGTAAATTTCCTAATGTAAATGCTTGTCTCTTCAGGCCATTTCAGAAGAAGTAGATGCCTCTACTGGTTAAAATAAAGGTAGTTCCTGTTCTTCCCATTTGACTCTTCTTTCATATTTGCTTTCTTGCAGGAATTGTTTCTCCCCAGTCTTTTAGGAACTTTGATAGATGAAAAAAATAATGCCTTTGAGACACCTTTTTAATGCAATTCCTTACTGGTTTTACAGCCTGCCATTTCAGGCAAGGCTAATTTCTGCAGGTGGCTGTGCACATGATTTGTCCATATGTTTTAGAAATAGAAGAAATAGAAGAAAAACCAAGCAATTCCTGCATCAGGAATATTAATATAGAATTGAAGCCAAGCTATATTGCTGTAGCAACAGGGCTTGCACATTGGAGGGCTGGACAGTTCCCAAACTGTCCTGTGGCAGGATAAATCCTTGCTGTTGAATGTGGATGCTTTAAAATTCAATACTCTAAGATAAAATAAAGGAAAAGAAAACAAAGGAGTTTAACTGGGAAAGGATGTCAAACTAGCTTTGGGAAGCTGCATCTCATCAGATATACTTAGGCCACTCCAAGTTCCACTATCACACAATGAGGCTACACATACATACATGTGAACAGGGACACTTCAATTTATCCAAAATGCACTCTTCCATTAAAATAAATATCTTTTGTTGTCTTTGAAACAGAGTGAGATTACCATGGCCAAGCTGATGTCCCTAAATGCTTGTGTCACCAGCTGTTTCAAAGCACTCCCATCAGACAGAGCTGCATTACTAGGGATATTCAAAGGGCACAGCTGAAGATCTACCAGCTACCAACTGAATACAAATTACCATCACTTAGTAAGTGACTGCTAGCTAATCTAGGCAGCATAAAAGGCAATGCTGGAACAACTCCAGTGGGAGAGACATATAGATTTTCATTTGGTTACTCTTGTGTTTTCTTCTAATGGTGCTTACTTGGAGCATAGGTATATGCTTCCTCTGAGAATGCGTTATGCCTCTAATAGGTAAATCTAGCAGTACAATTTTTAGATCCTCAGAGTGAAATACTCACCTGTGTGCTGAGGCACTGAGCTTTCTTTACAGAAAGGGAATCAGGCACCTCAGAAAAGGATGTTAACAGCAGGGAGCCCCTTAAGCATTGCATGGTATTTATAGCAGTGTGCTTGAAAGCCTATTTCTCTCCAGACCCTGAGTTCTCTCAAGAAAGCCAATGCTGAAGGAAACTGAATTTGGGATTTAGAAGACAAATAAGTTATTCTTCAATAGCACATTCATAGTATTATTCTTTCAAAAGCCTAAGCAGATTGCCTTTTTGGTTGAAGGGGACAGCATGCACGATAACCTTGTGGTTGGACCTAGGAAAGCTGAGTATGTTTTCCACCTCCTTTCTTCTGAAAAACTGCCTAAGTGACCAGGGGTTCTGAGCTCTTCAAAGCAAGGGGTGTGCAATTCTAGCTTTAGAAAGATTAATGCATATATGGGCCCACATGCCTTGCGCTAGTTAGAAGCATTTCTTGGCCAGCACATCACTGTAGTTGTGAGTGTCTGCACTTACCAAGTAGCAGATAGCCTGAGCTCATCTACTTGGAAATAGTGATCAATCTTATTTTTGTCATGTGCTTTTTATATTAAGAAATAAAATTTGTGCCAAAAAAACTCTTTAAAAAATGTTTACCCCAATACAATCTATATTAAAAAAGTAATGGGGCAGAAAATGCTGAAGAAAACCTCCTTGCTCAGTCATGTTTATGCTGTACCTCCTCCCACTCTTTGTTCTGATGATAGGCTTTGTAAGTAGAAATATTTTCTTTAGTTTTTAACTGTGAGGCAGCTAGCATGTTTCTGGTGTCATAAGATAAATGATTAATAGTCATCATCATGAGAGAGATCAAAAGGGCAAACAATGGCCCCAGATCAGTACTGAATCCTATTGCTGGCTGACAGCATCAAGTTACAAGTCTGACAGGTTTAATAATCTGGTACTGATATTTGCTAAATTTTTTTCAACGTTGTTTCAGCTTGGTACAGAAGAATATGTGTTTTATCAAAAAAATATGCAGCAATAGCTGAAGGATCTCGGTTCCAGGAAGCATTACTAGAATCCACGTGTTTAGAAGGACTTAAAGTAGAATTAGACGTTAAAACTGGTAGTGATATCAGGCAGTGCTGTGCTAGAGAAAATGTGGCACAAGACTCCATGTGTCATAACTGTTTTGAAGCATATATGTATTCAGAAAGAACCGCCAAAAAGGTATAGGACCCTAAACTTAATATTTGCTTTCTGTCTGAATAGAGGTAGGGCTTTTTCCAATTCATACACTCTTTAATGAAAATTGAATCCCTCAGAACCATGATCTCTGTACACTGTGTCTTGTTAATGGCAACATTATGATGTCCAGAAGTCCAGACTGCAAGGTGTTGTACAAAGAGTACAAGCAAGATACAGAGACGGAAGGAAAAGGCTGAATAGTCAAAAAGCCAAAAGAGATGATGGCTACATCTTGTCTCCTTGGCCCCTAAAAATCACCCCAGTAAGAGTACCCAAGCTGCTCTCATTAAATCAACAGCCTAGACCTAGAGGACATCCTGAAGTCCTCTTTTTGAGTCCTTACAGAACATCACACATTGCACTTTAGCTAAAATTTAATTACAATACCTTCAAGGAGGAAAGGAACACATTCTGTGAAGATCTAAAATTTAATTGACAACCTAGCTAACATCAATGAGTAACCATTAATGAATAACATTTCACATCCCAATTGGTACTGTAAACAATCTACATCTACCTAGGACATTGCACTCATGTTCTCTGTATTAGTATAAATTAACAGTTCCAGGTATGTAACTGAGTATTCCTTGCCAACAGCATTGTCTAAATATCTGGAACTACAGACCTAAGAAAATGTAAAAAATTAAAACCAGTGGTTGGTAGTCAATAAGAAATTGAAAAAGCCTCAGCAATTCAAATCAATACTTGCTGTTCTAATTCAAACTGCATTACTGAATGGGCATTCAGAAAAACACCAATGTCCTTAATTTAAAAAAGGATTTACTTTCTTTTTTTTTTCCCTAAAGCCCCATAGAAAACTAGAATATTCTTAAGCACCTTTTCAGAGTACTCACTTTGAACACTCATATTAAGACACTAATTTTTTCATCTAAATCACTCATCTTCAAGCACACGATCATTTAAAACACAATATGCAGCAGCATATCTATCTACATGTATATGTTGGTATGTAGTGGAATCAGCTTGCACAATGCCAGTGAAGCCTCTTCTGTAATATCCTTGAGGCTGATGGAGAAGAGAGCAGTCAGAAGAAAAGATGATGGATCAGGAAATTTTCAGTAGAGCACAAGGGGTCAGACAGTGGGCTAAAGTTAGAGCAGCCCTTATAGTGCTTTGTATAGTACTTTACATTTGATCCAATGACAGAAACTTTCACTGATTACAGGATCTTCTGGCTTTTTAGTCTTCCTTCTTTTGGAATAATGAACATTCATGTAAGTCTCAGAATGATGATGAATATGTTCCCTTCTGTTATCAGAACTGGCTGAAAAAAGCATCTTTGATTAGTCTGCTGGGTTGGACAATGAAGTCTCTGTCAGGATCATTAGTGGCCAGGTAAGTGAAAGCTTTTCTGAGCTGTCTACCAAGCAAAGAGAGTAAGCATTTTACTCTTCAGAATTGGAACCTTTTTCATGAAAACTGATAAAACTAAGAATCTGGTATTCTTTTCAACCACAGCCTCTAAAGGCTGTGCTTTTCAGACATGCTTTTAATGTACGGCATAGTTCGGAAATAGATTGGAACCAAAACAAAGGACAGACTGTAGTTGGTTTTAGACAGGTGAACAAAGGGAATAGGTAGCCTCTGGGATTTTCTTGCCTTCCTATCATGTATAAACCACTTTAATATAGCTTATACTTCTGATTATTAACGCAATCACAGAATTTAACAAGCCAGAAGGTTTCCTGGAACTTCCTCTGGGACTTGGCCCTTTTCATATCCTTCCTATTCTTGCCTTCAGAGTGATTTTGTGGTTTTAAGAGATAGTGTCAGCTTGCCTTTATGGCCTGTGTGCATTTTTGTTATCCTCATATGAAGAATGAAAGACTTAAATAACAAGCAAAACAGAATGGCTGCATAATTTCAGTGCTACACTCTTCAAACTGTGTTGTTGTCTAAGAGAAATTCCCTCCAATCTGAATATTTTTACACGTCCCAAAATCTGAAGAGGTTCTGCAGGTACTGATAACTGTCTAGAGAAATCTAACTAAAAGTGATATTTCACATGAACAAAATCCAGGTTATCTTAGTATAGCCCAGATACAGAAGGAAAATGTTCCCATAACAGTATGTGGGCTGACCAAGACATCATCTTTATTTATGGCATCTCCATTTCTTATCTGAGTCATAGAGGAAAAGACTATAGTGTAACAAACGTGCAACAATTTGGAGTAGCAGTAGCATAGTAATCTATACTTACATTTGAATGCATCTCTGTGTGTGAGACTGATACATGTAGCTCTTACACTGAGCATGAGAACACTGATAATTAATAATGCTTAATCCAACCCTTCCCTGCTCTGGCAGGGGGGGTTGGACTAGATGATCTTTCGAGGTCCCTTCCAACCCCTAGGATTCTGTGATTCTGTGAATCAAATGGAGTTCACTGACACATGAAGCTTGTGTTTCATGGTACACATTAAAAATAACCTTTGTCTTACAGTGATAATTCTGAAACCATCACCATTTATCATTTCAGTTAATTGAGGTACAAATAATGTTTTAATGAATTTCTAACAGTTCAATTGCATCAGTAATTCAAATAATTGGATTGTTAAAACATATCCTTTGTGATTGCAGTAGCCATAAATCTGCTGACTGCAGAATGGCTTTTTGTTTGTTTGGTTTGGTTTGGTTTTTTTTCAGTGTCATCCTGTACCCTCTTTTTCTTTGCTTGGTTTTGTATTTTGTTACATAGCCTGTTACATGCTTGCATTCTGACATTACCCTTGAAAATCCCATACTGCAAAAATATTTCCTTTGAGAGGCTTTACACAGAGCCAGTCAGTCCTCTGCCAGAATAAAAACTGTGTTCCCTGGTGTGGTGCTGGAACTCAGCTGAAGCTAGGTCATGTTTTAATAGCTGAGCGAGTGCATGTGTGACTGTATGTGTGGGTGGGTATGCCATTCCCTGCCTATGCTGCTGAAGGTCATTTCTCAACTGCATCAAAAAAGGAACGCTTTGACATTAGCCATTGTATAGGAGCAATTTTTCACCTAGACAGTTAAAATCAATGAAACAGAGGAAATTAACTCCAGAAAAGAATAAAGAATAATTTTTTAAAATTAAGATTATGATGTCTAGAAATATCTCTCTATTTATTTATTTATTTTGAAAGAATACTGTTGGAAATAAAAAATAGAAAGAAATGGTTTTTAACTGAATCTCCCAGAGGTGATCCAGAGAAAATAAGAAAATATATGTTTCCCAATATTAGAATTGGATTTCTTAACTTTCTAGTCCCTTTTCTTGTGAAATGTGAATATATTTCAAGCACTCAAGTCTCTTTTATCAATATTACAGACCTCAATAAATATGAAAGTTTATCTATTATGAAGATTTAAGGAGATGAAACAGCAACTTGGATATATCTGCAAAGACATTATCTTTCTTACAGAAGAGGTGCTGAGGAGATCTATTTTTGTGTTCCACAGGAAAGAGGATTTATGATTCTTTTGGGGAAAAATGTTTCTTTTAGCCACAATCATAAAAAGAATTTTTTTGGGTGTGTGCACCATCAAAGTAATAGTAGCCAGAGCTACTACCAGATGTGAGCAAAGTGACAATATTGCAGTGATGAGACCAAAGTGAGAGAAAAATCTAACTAAAGACTATAGTATAATGACTGCACAAGAATTTGGAGTAACAGTAGCATAGTAATCTATACACAATACTGCAAAATTACTGGCAGAAAGGAAAAAAAAAAGAGGTCCGGAAGTAGCTCACACTCTTTTGACCGATTAGCCTCCTGTTCACAAAGATGACATATAATCATATTTATTCTACTAGATTTAGGTCTGTTCCTAGATAGTGTCTCAATCAATAAGACTGATGTCTGAATAAAGACTTCTTGATGAAGATGTCTTTTACTATGTTAAATCTAATATATTTGTACTAATATAATTATACAAAACTCAACATATTAATTCAAATTGAAAACACAGATACAATTGTATTCTGTCTTTGCACCTTTCATCTCTCCTTTGACACAAGTTTATCATCCAGACAATATCCACAGTGGAACATTCCCCTCATATGGTCTTCACATGCTCTTGCCCTCGCTTTCTCTTGTAATACAGATTTTTGTTGCTCTCCTGGAAGCACAGCTCGACAGGTCGTTCTTCCAAATCCCAGTGCCACAGCACTGAGGCTATTTTTTATCAGTGGTCAGGGAACATGAGTTACAGCTTCTGACTGGACAGAGTTCTGTTAAAGGATCTTTTGAAGCACTGTACTGAGATTGTAAATTACAGCAGATCCTGTCCATTGATTTCTGAAAGAACACTTGCAGCAAAGTAGTCCCAAATTCCTTAACACATACAAAGGATTCCAAGTTAACATCCTCATACCTCAGAGGAGGGCTTGGAAACCTAATATTTATTAGTGTCCTATTAACAAATTTCACTTGCTTGTCAGAGAAGCTCAACGTCAGAAGTTTACAGCGCTTTCAGTGAGGAAGTAGTAGTCCTGAATATCAGCACTTTGCCTTAAAATATAATGAAGTGCCTATAGATTACTTCTTAATAATCTCTTCAGATCCTAATTTTAAATTTTGAGTCAGTTTATAATAGTATATATTACCATATAGAATTATATAGAATTAATATAATATAATATAATATGTCTGATGTGACATGAGTCTCCCTCCTTTGTTACTTTTGGAGAAACCTGAGTTCAGATTAAAAAAAAAGATGTTGAAAACATCATCATTCCTTCATACCTCCTTTAGGTATTTATTTTTCAGTTTTCCTTTAGTAATTTAATACAAATAGAAGTCCTCGTTTATTTTTTTAAGGAATCCCTACCAATAACAGTGGTCTTCTTAACAACAAGCAAGATTATCACCTACCTGTCTTCTACAGTTTTCAGTTTCCAGAGAAACAGCATTTAAAGTGTGAAGTACTCCATCATGCACTGCTGAACTGAGGCAGAAGAATATGAAACTGTCATCTTCCAGTCCACTTTGTTCTCCAGTCTTTCCAGAAGTCAGCTTATCATTTGCTGATTCTGCATGCTTGATTGAAATTCAGTTTCTACAGCTTTCACAGGCTTGTGCAGGCCCCAGCATTACATAGAAGGTTGAAGACTAATATGTGAATGAAAGCTTAGAGAATAAGATCCAGAGTATAGTAATGAGGATGCAGGGGTGCTAAATTTATTAATCTCAACCTTGTCAAGAAATTTAGCTGTGCATAGCAATAAATGATATAGTCTTGTTAAGTAGTGTGATTCATTGGATTACGAAGATCAGAGATTCAGGAAAAACCCCAATCTATTTTAGAGCCCTCAAACCAATTACAGCTGCTGCAGCAATATTTTAAGGGAGGCTAGAGCTTGATTTATTTTACCATTTTTATGGCTTAAATGAGATTGCTTGTATAGTCACATGCAGTGCTGCTGCAAGTGTATATATTTCACAGCCAAACAGAAACTCTTTGTTTTCTGTGCCTGATGACATTAAAATGAGTGCTCCTTAGTGAGAGATTACCATCTGATTTTCTGTCACTTCTTTCAATTCTAAACAAAGCAATTACTTTTCCTTAAGAAGAAACAGAAGTCTATTTATGATCTTTAGAGACGTGATATTCTTCTTAGTGGCATGCTGAGCAATAGCCTGAAAGATTTTAATGTAATCATAGTAAGATTTTATTCTTCTGGCTATTTGTGAAAAAGGTGATCTTGAAGCAGGTCTCTGAATATATCTTTGAAAATATAATATCTCTGAGGGTGCATAAGCAAGAACATGGATTATTTGATACAAACAAATTCTTGGCAAGACCTTGCATAACACAGGTGCAATATGTAAATCTATTGAAGGATGAAATGGAACTATCTAGATGCAAGTCAAAGCACTTTGCTAAGTCACAGATAATCAGATACAAATAAAAATAGGTGCTGAATTTATAAACAAGATTCATTTGATTAGTATGGGATCATTTAGTATTATTCAGCAGCAACAATTATATACAAGAAGAGCAAATATCAGGAGCTTTCACAGAATCACAGAATCACAGAATCACAGAATCCTAGGGGTTGGAAGGGACCTCGAAAGATCATCTAGTCCAACCCCCCCTGCCAGAGCAGGGCCACCTAGAGTACATCACATAGGAACATGTCCAGGCGGGTTTTGAATGTCTCCAGTGAAGGAGACTCCACGACCCCCCTGGGCAGCCTGTTCCAGGGCTCTGTCACCCTTACAGTAAAAAAATTTTTTCGAATATTCAACTTGAACCTCCTATGCTCCAATTTACACCCATTCCCCCTTGTCCTATCACTGGTCACTACTGAGAAAAGCCTAACTCCATCTCCCTGACACTCACCCCTTACATATTTGAAAACATTGATGAGGTCACCCCTCAGTCTCCTTTTCTCCAAACTAAAGAGACCCAGCACCCTCAGCCTTTCCTCATAAGGGAGATGTTCCACTCCCTTAATCATCTT
>VWZY01009499.1:271111-305937 GCA_013399075.1 Chloroceryle aenea
TGAAGATGATGGAGAGTGGCCTAGCAATGACCTCCGCCAGCTCCCTCAACACCCTTGGATGCATTCCATCTGGACCCATCGACTTACGGATGTCCAGATTACTCAGCTGATCCCTAACCCAATCCTCATCTACTATGTCAAACTCCTCATCTATCTCGACTACTTCTGGGGCTAAATGCATCTGGGGCTCATGCGGAAACCCTGCAGGAGTAAAGACAGAGGCAAAGAAGGCGTTCAGCACCTCTGCCTTCTTTATATCCTCTGTCACCAGGGCTCCCAGCTCATTCCTTAGTGGGCCAATGTTGCCTCTAGTGTTAGTTTTGCTAGCTATGTATTTGAAAAAGCCCTTTCTATTGTCCTTAACCTGACTTGCAAGGTTAAGTTCTAAGGAGGCCTTAGCTTTCCTAATTGCCTCCCTACATCCTTTGTTTTTCTAAAAGTTTGTTTGAGTGTGGGTTCAAATTTGTCTTATTAATATTGCTGAATTGCAGTGATACAATATTAAAAATGGGAAAACATTGTTTACACTAAAATAGGTTTTGAATATAGTGTTGAATATAAAAATGAAGACTTTTCATTAAATATCAGGCTGGAGTCAACCTTTAAGTAAACAGAAAGACAATGCAGAATAGACTTCAGCCACTATTGCCTTGTGATTGGGTTATTGTTAAGTTTCATCATCCTTCTTGCTAAATCCTCTATTTTATATCTCTCTTTTAGCAGAAGACAAAAGCAAAACCAGTTTGCTATATAAGCTAATCTGTTTTTCAGATAGCTCTTCAGTCCCATAGCCTTGAATGCTCTGCTCACAGAAGGAGCTCTCCAGCACACTCTTTAGGACATAAAAAAGTTCATTGTAGGCCTGTAAGTTCTCTGCACAAGACAGAAAATTTCACTTTAAATAGAGGATTACACTGTATACTCTTCAGAAGCAAAGCTATTTCTTACTGTGTTTGACTAATACTAAACACATTAGAAGACAGTGATTTGCCTTAGTCAATACACATGTGGACTGTGCAATTAGTAGAACTTGATAAACCATCTTGCAATCCAGATGAAATGAAGTTTATGTGTCCAAAATAATATATGCTCTCATTTGTAAGTACTTCTTAATTCTGGTTGTTAAAAGAAAGCTGTCAGACAATAAATGTGAGAAATGCCGGGGAAGAACAGGAGTTATTCCTAGATGGTGCAATCAGTTGGGGAATATGGTTCAGACCTGGGCTATCTTCCTGTTTCTGTTATTTTCACAACTCACTTATATTGATCTGTTATACTTGTGTTTGGACATGTGTCTGGGTTGTTTTTTTTTTACTCCATCAAAACTAAGATAACAGAGGAAGCTGCCTTGTGAGTGCAAATAGAGAGCATTCTTGGATTTCGCTCCTCAGAGGTAATCCTGGGTGCCCTATGTTGTATACTGCCTTTCAGATAAAGATAACATGACACTTGTTAAGTGTTTAGCAGTGTGGAACTTCCCTCACAAATCAGGAACTAAAAGACATAACTCAGTTAAAAGGGAAAAAGTTCTCTTCTTCAGAGCAGTGTCTTTTGGATAACTGTGATTAATATCTATGATGTGCTCAGCTTACACTGGAATGAACTTTACACAAATGTGTAGACCTATGCATCTTGAAACATGGCAATATGAGACAAAAATACAGTCAGTCCTCCAAGTCCTATTTATGAAGTCTAGAGAAAAGTTGAGCATGGTTCTTTGGGTCATGAGAGACAAGGGAAGGTCAGCAGTGAACAAAAAAAACACAGTGAACAAAAACAAAAGCACTGTAGGTTCCTGAAACTCCTAAACATATGCCATTATGGAGGTGTCAAATAAGAGGACATGTATATAAAATAATGATTTTGTCACCTCTTCAGCTAACTGCCACTTACCAGTCTATCCAAAATTACCACTCATTCCAAGGGTATCTAGATGAGGTGGTACCCTTTGTATTTTGAACAGATGATAAATGTCTTGGGCATAAGAAGTGTTTGATCATTATGAATTCACATGACATTAATTGTAATATACTGATGAAAGGAATTCATTTTATGTTCATGCAGCTGTCATGTGTACTGCCAGGGGTGTTATGTTCTAATTTAGTGCTAGTCAATGGGCATAATAAAGATGCTACTCATCAAATCTTGAGCATTCTATATTTGTGTATCCTATACTGAAACCAAAGCACAGGGTAAATAGCTTCACACTGACTTAAACATGTTATAATTTCATGGCATCTTTAATGCCTATGCATCATGAAGATAAACTGGCAGAACAGAATAATTAATTAAATTGCATTTTATTTTTAAAAGAAGCTGAGCTTGGTATTACACCTTCACCTAGACTGAATCACCTGATTAGTATTATAGAATTAAAGTGGCTCTAATGAGCCACTGAAATGAATTGGTTTCATATCTCTAGTTTCTTCATGCTTCTAGTATCTGTGAATTGCATTGTACTGCTTAGATAACCTGCCATTTTTTCAAATTGCAATACATACAAAGATTGCTTAGTTCTTTAATAAAGTAGCTAAACAAAGAAGAATGCAATAAATGGAAAGTACGTTACACAATTCTCAAAGTCCTGTATTTTAGGCCCACAACAAAAGATGGGATTTGTGACATGCCCTTCATGCACTAAAGAAAAACTATTTTATATCCAGGAAAAACTAAATAAATTCAGGAGTCAGGCAAACCCTGAAGTGTCCTGCCTCTATTCTAAAGCTCTGGTTCTGTCATATTACCAGGTTGTGACTGATCATGAGCAGAAGAGCCATTCAAGAGCTAACAGTCCATATGTGACTTGTAAAGTGAAGGTATGATCAGGCTCAAGAAATTAAGATTAATTTGGACACAGAATTCATGGTATGGACTGATTGATTCCAAAGAGACTATCATATAACCTTCAGTATGGCCTCCAACTATTATATACATTATTTTCTGTATAAACTCAATGTATGTACTACTGGTATTATCCCTAAAAAAGAAATAATTTGTTTTCATGAACTGTGAACCTTGAACAGAAAGCAGCTATAGATCACTAGTCTGAAATATGAAAATGTTTCATGCAAAAAAATGTTGGACCTTTCTAGCATAGGAAAACAAAAATATCCTGCATAAATTAATTGTATTTGTTAACTTCGATGGAATAAGCCCCTGAAGGAAAGACATTAACATAGTTATATCATTAAATATTTAAATATAGTTTAGTATAAAGGAATACAGAGTGTATCTCCCTGAGTGGTTCTTAGGTAATAGTCTCTAGCTTAGTCCAATAGTAAAATACACTAGAAAATTTGTACCACATTTTTGAAATTAATTCCTGAGAGTCCCCAGCTCAAAAAAGGAAAAAATCATAATGTACAGTATTTAAAAGTTAGATAAGTTTATAAATCTTGATCAAACCCTACCCAAATGCATTGGTGAGAAGGAACATGGAGATGAAGATGTAAGTTGTGTAAACCCAACTAAAACCGAGAGGAATTTAAGTCTCTGCATCGTGTGAGCAATCAAAAAAGCTTTTTCTCTAGCACCATCCAACTGGTAAAGTACCTGTTGAAATGCATCAGGTACCTCCTTGGACAACATGAAGGTTTCTGCTAGGAAGCAGTGTACATATTGGCTGGTTTGGGCAGCTAGGCTCCAGCCGCAGGCATCTGTGGCGCCTGGCTCCCCACAAGAGCCTTGTCAAGTGCAGTCATAGATAACTCAGACTAGAAACAGTGATGAAGGGCAATGCACTTCATCCGTAGATGAAGTTAAAGAGGAGCACTTTCAAAACCCGTACACAGATTACTGCTTGAACAACTAGGTTGTTGGTTAATGCATGCAGTGAGTGCTCTCCTCCTGAAGCTGTGCTACTATGCAGCTAAAAATGTAAGTATACTTGAGCCAAGTTCAAGCAGCCAAGTAGCAGTAGGCCCCAATAAGAGGGGCTTTGCTGTGTGAGATCATGACCTTGTTCCTATCTTTGTTCACCTATGTGGTACATGGTAACTCAAAATTAGATAGAAATTTACCCTGTCATTATCTCCAGTTCAGCTTTCTTTTTTTTTGGCTGTGATCTTTTGAAAAATAAAAATAAATAAATAAAGCAAAACAAACAAGATCACACACATGGGAAAAAAATAAAAAAACACAAACCAAACAAAACCAAAACCAAAAAAAAAAAAAAAAAAAACAAAACACCAAACCACAAAAATAATGTCAAGACACAGAATGAGTTGTGGTATTGATGAGAACAGGATCCTTAAGGAACAGGAAATTCTGAACCCTCTTCTAACATAAGTCATAGTAAGATACTTACGGACTGCTCTTCTGAAAGTGTTTATTTTCAGAGATTTCCTGAGATGGTTTTAAATAGGTCAGTCTAAATGCAAAACAAAAGGCCAGTGCCCTCTGACCAGTGAAGATGGGAAAAAGCCATCCTAATTAATGTTGTTACTCATTTGCCTAAAAGCAGCTGGGAATTTAATTACTTCTGTAACTTGTTAGTTCTGATGGATACCTGCCCTCTGCCACGGAGCAGCTGTTATCTCACCTCAAGCTGCTTCTTGCAGATCAGCAACTCCCAATCTTTTTGGAGGAGCCTCACTGCTGCCTGCCTTGCCTTGTCCCTCTGAGAGAACGCTGCTTCCTTGTAGGTTTTCGACAGCGTTGGATTCTGCTCCTTTCATCCCTGCAGCCTCCTTGCTTCTCTCCAGATGCTGAAATCTTGCTGCAGCCTTATCTTGCCATGCTCCAGATATCTGCTGGTGCTCTGGTCTCCCTTTGGCTGGCTCTTCCTCCCTCCATCCCTCTTCTCTGATATTTAATACCATGATGCTATCACAGAGATCTGTGCCAACAAGCCCAGCAGACCTTATGAGACTGGGGTCAATCCTGTTTTTCAATGCAACTTGTCTCTGCTGTAACCCTCTCTTACAGGTCAACAGCACTAAATGTGCTGCTTCAAGAGTGGACATGGTACAGCTAGAGAATTGGCAAAGAGATTTCCCTCATGAAAAGAACTGGAAAAAAAAGTCTATTTTAAATGTGTTTGCTAAATTAAAAACAAAATTTATTTAAATTATTCTTTTTTTGTGATTTTGATCTTTCTTTTCTGGACCTATCAAAACTGTTTCATTTTAGTACTCTCAAAAGCATAGTTTTCAGAAAATAAACCATTCACAACAACAACTTTGCCCAAGTCTGTCATCAACCATATTCCCTTCTTCCTTTTCCCTTATTGGGCTTGTAAAATAAATGGTCTTGGAAACAAACCTTATTGTATTTCAGCAGAATGCCCTGATAAACAGAGACATTTCTTGGAGTTTGCATAAGAGATGTCTAATGTATAGGATAGGGGAAAACCTAACAAAATAGTTGTGATAATTTTATATTTCTGTAAAATTTAAAAACACACAAGAGATTTAACCTACTGTCAAACAAGACTGTTTTTTCACCTAGCTCTCTGTATTGTTAGTATTGTGTTGTATTATTAGATTATGTTATTATGATTAGCATTAAATTTAGGATTAATTTGCTAGATGCTCAATATTTTCATACAAGATTGTTGGGCATAGCAAAACTTCCTTAAGAATAAAGGAGAATCTTATTTTAGGATTATTCTTAGTATGAACAAAGTATTAGTCCCTTTTGTTCAACTGTTTTCTTTCTTGAATTTTTTAGTGATCCAGAATCTGTCCTTGTCATCCACAGCAAAGAAAAAAGCATTTTAAGATGTTTTAGTGGAGTGACTCTGTGCTCGCAAAGTCATTTTTCACAGATTATACCAGACCACATACTAATAACATATGCATACTCACTACCAGCTTGTCTGGAACAAATGATAATTTTGACACTCTCTAATGCATCACTTTCACTGTGCTTAAGGATTTATTATCCTGGAAATGTTCATGGGCACTGTAGGGGAATCAGATCTTACAGCCTTTCAGTAATTTTCTGAAATCTCTTAATCAACATTTCTGTTCTTTAGCAGTTAAAGAGATTCTCAAAGTTACATATAAAGTAATGCCAATCTCTTATAACTGGACTTTTTGCTTTATATTTTTGCTGGATCTCTTTTCAGGTCTGAATGCATTTTCATATCTCAACTTTGAGAAAATAAAAATCCATGAGGATGTAAATGTTTCTAGTATGGCCACCTGTGACCCAAATATAAGATTTCTTGGGTAATAAGATACTGACTTCGGATAGCAAAGATGTTGCTATCATCCATCTGAACATTTCACATTTAGCCTCAGCAAATTCTTATGGTGCTCTAACTAAAATACTTGCTACTCAAACTAATGTATTGCTCTTAGTAAGTCTTACGTGGGTGAAATTTTAAAGTTATAAATAACATCAGTAGAAATGCAATTTTAGTTTTTCCCTGTATTTTTGATGCTTTGGCTGAAACGTACAATTTAGAGAGATAATATCTGAGTCTGGAATAAACCTCCCTCAAGCTGGTAGGTTGGCACATTTTTACACAATACAAAGTTCTTCCACACTCTTGAAAAAATGGCTCCATGTGGATACTGTTTGAGAAGGAACATACACAGCACAGTCAAAGGGGCCAGAAAGGCATGTATAGAAATGCAGGGCTGTGTCCAAAGAGCACAATGCAATGCCACATGGAGATACTGCTGCTCTTCAGCTCCAGAAAAGTATCCCCGCCAAACTGCTTTAAGTATCTCACTCTCCTCTTTAATTATCATGCCATGATGATCTCTTGTTAAGAAATCAGGGAACTTTACTGTAGTCTAACCAAGCTCTAACATATGACTCACAGAGAAATAAGCTAGATGGAGAGCTCTCACATTGAGTGCTCATTCAGAATATTTGTGTTTTGAATAGAAAAACTGTTTCTTTGTCTGGTTACCCCAAAGCTCAAGAATATAAAAAGAGATTTTTTTTTTCCCCAGTCATAAATCCATAGAATTGTATTAGAGGTAACAGAATGATTCTATTTATTTCTTTTATTTTCTTTCTTTCTTAACACAGAAATAATGTTCTGAGCCCTAAATTTTATTTTTTTACAAGTCTGAAATGGACCAGCAATAATTCTCATAGTGTTCAAAATAAGGTTTCACCAAGTAAAAAGAGTTCTGGACACTGAAAATATAGGTCTTGGTCTGAAATTTGTTCTCAGACAAAATGTCAAGTATAGTCAAGAATCAGAAATCTGTCATTGTTCCTGTGTGATCTGGTACAGATGATCCTGCTCTGGTAGGGGGCTTGGACTGGATGATCTTTTGAGGTCCCTTCCAGCCCCTGACATTCTGTGATTCTGTGAAGTCTTACAGACTGTGAAAACTTCTGAGCAGGCTTAATGTTTTTCACCAGAACAGTTACATGAAAGTTAAGTTTGCAAGTGACAGAATCTTCTAACTAAATGTTTTGTAAGTAAGAGGTTAAAAGTTAGTAAGAGGTAAAAAACTCGTGTGAAAATTTACATAGGCCTGTGGAACAAAGTACAGATACAGATACACACGTGTGTAATGATTTCAAATTTCAAAGCTAAAACCCTGAAATGTAGCAGTCTGAAACCTTTCCAGAATTATTCCACATCTGCAAGATACCTTTCTTTCTGTTCTGGTACCCAGTCCTGATCTCAAATGTGAGCAGAAATGAAAGGAAAATAACTGTTTTTACAGAAAGTGAGAAAACCTGGGATGTCATTTTCACTTGTCCCATTTAAGGAGAAACCTTTGGGACACCTTTCACACTCTCTACATGTCAATGCAAAATGACAGCAAAGAATCATCAAGTTCTACAGCTGTAATCGAAATCTGTTGTTCTCCCATATTTAGCTTTCTTTAGGGATCTCATAGTTACCTCCACCACAGTAAACCCTCTCACAATTTTATGTATTGCATCTTTCTCTTTTCCCTTCTGGACTTAAAATACGGCTGGCATGAAGCTCAGGTCATTTTATAATTTATAAACAAAGAGACTAATAATGGGATTTTTGGAGACATTCTTTACACATTTGTCTTGTAAGTAAGTTCTTAAAAGAAAAAAGAGTAGCCTTATCACTAAAAAAAATAAGTTTTGGATCACAAAGTGAATCCTCCACTTAAAATAAAAGCTAATCCTTTCAAATAACTTAAATCTGAAAATGGACTAAAACAGTAATTCTAAAAAGCTCCATTAAAGTGCTGTATCTTCTTTCTTTTACCTTTTCCATCACTGTTGCTTCATATGTGTGTCCATCATAAAGCTAGAATACCCAAAATATTTGATGCTACTAAATTAAAATTATTCCATAAGAATAAATATACTTATTTCTACATTGTTTGATCTACTTGTTCTGACAATTCAGAAGTTAGGACTTCAGCTATAATATCCCACTGGTAAATAGAACTAAGAGTGTCTTTCATGCTTTGATGTTAATACAATTCTTACATTACCATATCTAGGGCTATAAGTTTCATTCACTGAAATGCAGAATGCTTTGTACTTTCAAATACACACACTCACCCCTCTCCAATTTAACATATTTATTTAAGCATATAGAAAGATTGTTGGATATGTTGAAACTTAAGAAAACACTTTTCAGGTGAAATTCATGACAATGTAGTTCTTTTTCATTAACATTTGCAGACTTCACTCTGAAGAACTTACTTTTGTATAAGTATTCCTTCCAGGTGTAAGAAAATACATGCTATAATCTACTCTAACATAATGCTTAACCTGAATTAAGACCTCACATATCCAACTGAAAGCACATATATGTCAAATGTATGCCAACACTTAATGTGTACTAATGCTGAAATTGCAATATGAAGTACAATTTCTTGTGTCACCCAGTAGCAGTTTATGAAAGTTAAGAAATTCAATGATAAATAGTGAAAAATAATCACCTTTTTAAGGCAACAATGGAGAACACAATGGTAAAACTTTAGTGTAATGACAGCAACTTCCCTCTAGGTATACCTCAGTTTCATTTGGAACACTAGCAGATTGTTACTTTTTTTGTTTTATTTTCATTCCTACAGTGTCTACAGACACTTTCTCCAAAAGTACAGAAATGCTTCCTGTAAAGAACAACATCTACTCACACAGACCCAAAGATCACCAACATTCCTCAAAACTGTCATTCTGGGAAGTTGGAAGAGTTCAATAGAGTTATTTTTTTCTACATTAGTGCATCAGCCTCAAAAAAATTAGACAAATAGGTAATAGAAATAGCATTAAGAGCCCTTAGGAAAGGAGAAAACATCTAAAATTTTGAATAATCAGCTTACATTAAATCTGTGAGAGAGGGTGTAAGAAGATCTCTCACCTTTTCTGTACCTTCTTTGCTCTCAGATCCTAAAACAGACTGCTCCGTGTATGACTGCAAATACACACCCCATGCCAGATATCGTGCAACAGGAATCTTTTCTTCCTTTTAATAAATAAGGTGGATCAATGAGCGAATCCCTCCAGAAAAAAAAATTTAAAAATTCTGACTGATGGTGTGATAAATGTGTCGTGTTTGACATATAAGTCTGACTTTTTGTTTCACATTTAAGGTTACAAATAAAATGAAAGGTGAATGTTAACAGTGATCTCACTGGGTTTAGCTTTAGGTTTCTGTATTAGTTTTGAATTTTCTTTTGGTGACAATCACAGCTGAGCTTTAGAAAGGCGTCTGGATTTGACAGGATCATTTTGACTCTAAGATATAAGCCAGTTCTGCAATGGAAATTTAAAAGACACTTTACACACCACAGTCTGACTTCTATGTTATTTAACATGTCAAAGGGCTAAAAGAAGAATGTCAAGATTGACACCGAAATGTGTACTTTGTCTGACATAAAGAATATCCTCCCTGTAAAGATAGAAACTGATTCATAATCAAACTTCAGGGAACTAACTAATGTACTAGACTGGGCCTTTGTGGAGCTTTAATTTCCAAAGCAACTACTGAAGAAAATAAAACCTTTCATTAAACCATAATGTGCAGGAAAAGTACATTTTTTGTTAATTCCTTTAGATATCAATTATTCTGATACCTGATATTAAGAACAGTGATGAGAGTTATAAAACAGTTCTGAAAAGTTTAGATTTGGATATGGCATTTACATTCAAGTTACATGAGATATGTATTGAATTTAATGAAATGTTTGACAATCAGCTCTCATCAGTGTCTGACAGAAAAATTCATACTATGTGAGACGGTAATGTAGCATTAGTTCATACAGAATGAATACTGACTGCACCATGTTAGTTAGTCAGGAAAAGATCATAACATATGAGTGTCAAAAAATGTGATGTTAGAAAACTGAAGACTATAACTATTGCAATTCTGAAAGCTACATTGGCAAAAAAAAATACATAGCATACTAGGAAAACATTAAATTGGCACATATACTATTGTTTTTAAGGCATATATAGACTCCTGGAAGTTCTACAGAAAACAGAAACTTGTGTGTTATTACCGTATGGACCATTAATGACCACTGACTTACACAATTTTTATTTATCTCTAAACTGATGATAAAGCTTGAAGCTTTCTATGTAACACAGGAAATAAAAAAGCATTATTGCCACTACCCAGCCTTAAGGACAAGATTGAAGTTACAGTCAGAGCAAGAGATGGGTTCCTCCTAAACTGGGATTCTGCCCTGAACTGATATCCATAAAAACCTTTTCCTCTGCACTGAACAGATAAAGATTTTGGGAAGCTAAGCTTTCAGTTTAGGTATGTTAGATATCTAACGTAAGATATGAAGTGTAGTTACATCCTTAGAAGCTTATCTTGGTATTACTACAGTCTACAAGACAGCAGTATATTCAGCACATGAAGACATTCTCAGAAGATGGAAGTTAAACTCCAAAGGAAATCCTAGGAAGCAATGAAGCACAGTAGCTTACAGCAGAGCAATGGATTGTCACCCAGCAGTGTCATATGGGCTGTTGTACAGCAATAAATAAAACTCAGGTTTTAATGAAATTGTGGGAATAGACATGGGGGGAAGGAGTTGTGCTAACTCCATCTGCATGCATTTCTTCCGTTTGGAGGCTAACTCAATGCTTTCTGATGACAAATGGTTCTGTATCCAAATCCATAAGTAGAAAACCTAGCAGAATTTTTGCACTGATCAGTAGCTAGAGGTGGCCCAAGTCAAGCCATTCACAAGGTTTATAGATTGGCTACTTAAATCTGTCAATGATAACACCAGAGGTCAGCATGCTCACATCTAGCACTGCCCCCATAACCATGGCAGGCATTGTTCCCAACAGGAAGATTGATGAGTGACTGAAAGAGTTAAAGGACAGCTCTTGACAAGAAAGAACTAGTGTCAAGTTTCAAAACACTGTAAATACAGCCAATCAATTTTCTAACTCTTTAAAATTATTTTCTGACTAGCATCATTTATGTGTAAAGATCTGAAAGAAATACCCTTCATTAAACAAAAATTGCAGAATACATTTCAAGTGGGCTCACTGTGGTGACTAAAGCTAGAATTTGGCAAGTATCAACATACTTGTTTTCCCTAAATGTAGTTATATTTAAATATATTTTCAGCAGCTAGAGACACCAAATTTAAAACATTTATGTTAGTCTAAAGCATTATCGATGCATATGCAGCCTTCTGAAGGTTTTCCGTGTGCTAACTATTTGCAGTATGGTGGGTTACAGTGTATCACATGGATCATCTTTATGTTTATTGCTATTACATACAGCAAGAATTGCTTCCATGTCACATCTCTCTCCTCTACTGTTTCTGTGGAGATTCTCACTGCCTTCTACCAGTCCACCTCCCTAACACTCTTTGCCAAGAAACCTGTCATACCATTCATTAATAGTGAATTTTTCTACACATTTGAGAATCCTAGACTTGTGATGGATATACACCTGATTTGGATGAATACCACATCTGGAGGTCTGTAGAATTGACTACCTCTTTATTTTAGTTACAGTTTATCTTACAAGCAACCAATGTGAGTTCCTTTAGAAGTACCGGATGACATCACTGTGCCAGTAATATTTGTGACATAATGACGACCTTAGTGCATGAGCTTGGTTCACGAATCCCTTCTCCACTTCCTCAAAGGTAGGGAACTACCCAACCCCTAATTGGAAAACAGTCCAAGTGAGCTTGGTGTTGGTGTTTGAGCCCATCACTGAAGATGGACTGGTGCTGCTCTTCTGTGTTTCCTGTCTGACAGCAGCCTGAACAGACAGAAAAGGACCAGAGCAGTTGCCCTTTTACAATTCATCCTAAAACAACAAAAAAAATCTAATCCTTTTTAGAAAAATCTATCCAGTGTTTGGCAGCCTGTATGTAAATTCAGAATTCACTTTTAACAGTGCTTAGTTGTATGAAGAATAATATTTTAATGGATATAAATCAAACTCTCATCATCCTTCAATAAAAGGCATTTAAAAGTAGCCAATGAATTTGACCCACTGTGGCACACAGTATGTGATGGAACACACCCACACTCCTCTTTTATTTATTTCAGACTCCAGTGCAAGCCACTTCTTCAAAACAAAATTGTTCAGTAATTTCAAGGACTGAGGTAAATATTTTTTTTTTTAAACCAAAGCATTAATAGTTCAAATGTGTGCCATTTTACAAAAGTAACTTTATATTAAAGATATTTATTTTGTCTGTCACCTTTCTTTTAAGTCCTTCCTTTAATCAACAAGGAATTTGAAAAAGAAGAAAAAAATGATCTTAAAATAAAAATAATCATATGTATTTAGTGGAAGTCCATAAGTGTTAGTTGCAATGTTTCATTACAATGGTATGTGTGTTAGAATTCAGCTCAGAAATTGTTTTCCCTTGGCTTATTTATTCTCAATTATAAATTATTAAGAATTAAAACTGAGATACAATTCTGAATGTAAAAGTCAGATCATCTGCATGAGTTGTCTGAAGATTCACACACAGCTAGAGTATATAACCCCCAAAAATAACACATTTGGCCTAAGATCATTTATAGAAACATGTTTCTACAGAAAGATTATATGACAAAAGATTAGATAACCCAACACAATCAAGTTTTCCATGAGTGCAAGTGACAACATCATGTAGAATATTTATAAATATACCAGTTTTCATGTTAGGTCTTTTTGCCCCCCTTTGAAAAATATTCAATCATCTCACTCTTTTAAGATATTGGAATTACTTTTTTTTTTTTAAATCTCTAAAAACACATGTAGCAACACTGTCCATTAGCTTTCTCTCATGGAAGAGGCTTTACTTGGCTTTTTTTGTGAGTTATTTATACAATGCACGAATTTGCCGTTACTGTTGCTTAAAAAAGAGGATCAGGGTATTGTTAGATTGTAATAACATCAGCTAAATATGCAACTGTCCCTTAAACTTACATTTTCTTTTCATTTGCAACTGGATAAATTTATTATAGATACTCTATTCCTTGACCTAAACAATATAAAACTGGAAGGAAGGCATCTTAAGTCAGACAGACTCTGGAAAAATATATAGGCATTTTACTATAATTGATTGTGCTACTGAGATTAGAATTGTTGAAATCAGAATTTAAGCCTTCATTTATCAGACAAAAAGCTAGTGAGATGGAAAGGAACTAAGTAATTACCTCACCAACTCATCTGTCAAGCCTTTCGCAATTCTTCAACAAGGGTTTACTGAATGGAGATTCCAATGCATAGCAAAGAATAATTACAACATGAAAAAGTGATGCTCATTTTGGTGGGCCTGCATTCACCAGCACTGTGATTTTTAAGCTGTCATTCCATATTTGGTTTTCTCCTTTATGCAGTATTGTTCTAAAGCATTTAATCAAAACAGATTTAGGTACTGCATGAATTAGAAGTCATTCTAAAACCAGTGAGATGATCACCAGTAATCAATGCTACAATATAATGACAGCCTAGTAAGTTTATGAACTGCATTTATTTTAAGTTTTTGAAACTCTAACTCAAAAGCAAAAATCAAAGGAAACTGGGGTAAAAGATAAAGGACCGTCTTAAAAACAATTCTTCAAAGAAGTCTCAAATTTAACTAAGGTATTATAAAAATATTTAATATTTGATTAAATGGAGTAAGAATTTATTCTTATAAATTTACTTCTGAACTAAAAAGATTATTTGAATAGAAAATGTTTAAAAGTTTATTTTACAGATTACAGGCTAAAGATTTAATAAGGAACTTGGTCCTTGAGATACTAAGTCAGATGGAATCAATGCACCCGACTTCCAAACTGTGACCCATGAATCCAATCACTTTCATTAAACTTCACTCTGCTTTCCTGAATTTCCCCTCTTCAGTCCCTAAGATGAGAATTCTTATCAGTGATACTGGAACATGCTTGTTACGCGCCAGTGACATCAGCTTCTTATAAAACAAACATATGGTTATATTTCTTTAATAAGAATTCCTCCAACTGCAAAAGTACTAGAACCAGAAATTCTTTTCAAAATATGAATATTGACCACTATTTCGTGGGGGGCTGGTGGGGGATAGTGGTGGAGATTCTCAAGGTTCATATGTGGACAAAGGTCATCAGGTACCAGAAAAAAGGGTAGCTGTAGTCATTCCCTCTGGTGTTTTTTGTCTCCTACTAGAGGCATCCTAGGTATATGTGGTGTTTTGGATTAAGTAACAAGGCTCCTTCCAGTTCCCTCCCCCCAGCAGGGAACCTAACTCAGGTTTCTCCTCCAGGTGTTAGAGTTTAAACAGTAGACACTGAAGCTTCTAATATGTTGTCTTCCAAGTCCTTCATTGGATTAAACTACAGGTAGTAGGCATTAATGTATAATTATTTGAATACAGAAGTACCACAGAAGTATTAACAATTAAAGCAAGAAAGCCAATATGCTATATTTATTGGATTTTTGAATCACCTTAAGAACTGCTATAAAATTCTTCTCAGTGATACCCTAATTTATAGTAACATTTAAATCCCAAGTTACCATGCATGAATGCTTTGTCATTCTCCTGAATTAGTATCAGGCAGGTCAAAGCATGTGCTAGCAACTAGATTCAAATATTTCTGGGTTTGGAACTAAACATTTTTAAGTGACAGTGACTCAGTGATGGCCTGAAGCAGTGCAATGCAGTGAAGCAAAAGTGTACAACTAACTCTTGCCAATCAACAACTGAAGCGTAGCTCACTGTCTCAAATACTGGACCCTCCTTCTGTCTCATTAATATACAATGCCTCATCAATTGGTCATTACTTGTTATCAACTAGCTTTTCAACCATGGAAAATAAAACAGATTTTTAATATCCCTTGTTAAAATGATACCTGAAAAATCTTATTTATTTATTTATTTATAAATATGGCGATTAATGTGATAGATGTAAGGCCCTCAGCAGATGGCCTGAATCTTGCCTCTACAGACGAAGATCAGAAGAGTATTTATGCTCCTGTATATTCCAACATTTTTATTTTCACATTTCACAGAGGTCAGATTTTTGGGAAACCAATGTGTCTGCCTCTGAGGTTGCTAGAATGATTGCCTTTTGAAAATCTTCCTTATCCCTTCCTTCTCTTGCTGATTCCCAGACCATATGCTGAGTACTGTCACACACCTCTCTGTAACAATGCCAGCAGCGAAGAACTCTAGCTTGAGCCTACTTTTCTGGAGACAAAACAAGGCATAGAATATCTCTGCATCTACCTGTAGACCAAATAAGGTGCCAACAAGTGAATCCTGGTCAGACTGAAACAAAATAACAATATCTGTGGTTTTTCTCCCCTTTCTCTGTAGTCTTGCAGAGAGGCACTACAAAGGGCTTTCCCTGTGGTGTCAAAGGGCTAGCTTGACCTGGAATAGCAGAGAAATATTATTACGTGTTTATGGATTTGGAGATAAAAGAGTGATAAATATAGAATAACATACTTGACTGCCACTGTATTTCTGATGGGCAACTGAAAGAGATACTAAATACTTCAGTCGTGCATTGAGACAGCTTTCTATATTTAAGCATAAGCATGGTCTTAAGGCATGAAATACATACAGGTTGTTCTGAACAAAGCAATGAAACACCTACACTATCATGTTTTATGTACTTCAATTCACAATTTCTTTAAATAAAATATACCTTTTCTGTAATTCCCTGTAACATGTCAGGAGCCTACTAATATTTTGGTAGAAAAAAGGTTTTTCTTTGCATGGAAGATGTGTAAAACAATACATCTATCATCTCCTTGTAGGAAGTTGCTGACCTATTATATAAACCACCTCTATAAGACAGATCTAAGACTTTCACTGCTGCCAGTTTCAAATGCAAAGCAAAATGGAGATGTAGAATCGTAGAGTCATAGAATCATGGAACCATAGAAGGGACCTTTAAAAGTCCAATGCCCCTGCAGTGAGCTATGCAGATGTGCTATGCTGAGGTCATTTCTGAAATAGTGTTTTGCTAAGTATTTTGGAGTGCAGAAGAGACAGAACTTTCCTTCTCTGTAAGAGTATATAGCTCAGCCTAAGACATCTCTCCAGGAGGCTCCTCATCAGTGTCTCTCTGGTCTGTCTGTGCCTTGTTGTCTTGTGCCTCTTGTTTCTCTTTCCAATAAAAGAGAGGTATTTTTCCAATAGTCTTATTACTGTTCCTGGCTACAGTGGGCTCATGGCTGAGAGGTCATTACATATTCCCCAGGGAAGCTCTTCTGCTGTAAGAATAAATATTTGTATCTTTTCCATTGTCTAGTTAAATTTTTGTCTACTTTTCCTTACTGATATTGCTCAGGTCTGATCAGATAATCATAGTAAGAAAAATTCTAATGTAAAGAGCATTATTTTCAACATGCCTGGTTCATCAAAGCTCGATAAATATGGAGGTAAACCAAATAGCACAGAGTCATTTTCCATCAGGGAAAAGAAAAGAGGATTTCACTATGCTCGAGGATAGGAGAAAAAAAAAAGTCATTGAAGGAAGCATTTACATATTTTACCTTATATAAAGTACTTACATCAAGAGGGTTTTCTTTGAAAACAGCAAAAGATTAATCCTCAAGGAAATGTAATTCTATTACAGAGAAAACATTTTATTTAGTTCTTAATTTTGGAAATAATGATAGAGGTAATTAAGGTAACAATTCCATGAAATTTATTTCCAAGTAAAATTAAGATGTTTACTCACTCTCCAAGCTAATTTTTGAGAACCTGTGTTGAATGCTTCTTCCTACAGCATACAGCTTATTATGCATTGGACCTAATGGAAGACCTGAACACATGGCACTTCCAGCATCTAAAGAGCTGCAGAGATAATTATTTCCTGTAAGGAATGCAACAAATTCTGGTGCTGTTAAGGTCTTCTGAGCCCTAGCTCATACATGCTCTGTGGTGACATTCACAGACAACATATTTCCCAGCAGACATATCCACAGGGTAAGTTATTTTCCTACATGAACTGTTTTCCAAGTATTCAAAATGTGAAAAAAGTGGAAGGACAAAGCCTTAGGAGCTGCTGCCCATGACAGCAACTATTATGCCTGTTACTGTAGCAACAAGTATGTAGGAAATGTACATTCAAGACATTGCTCCAAATCCAACTGTGCTCCTCAAAACAATTTTCTTCTGGTCCAGCTGACCACCCACATAGGCTACTGAGTTTTGTTTTTCCCTTAAGGAAAAGACCAGAGAAGTAGTAGGTGCCCCCAGTAGAGGACTATTGCAGAAAGAGGCTGACATGTAAAGAAAGGGAGTTTCACAATCCCCATTATACTTCCATAGTGATGTGTGACCTCCATCTTCAGGGAACTGATCAAACTCACCCCACTTGGGTCAGAAAAATTAACCACAAGCTGTGGAGGAGCCATCTGTTCACAAATAAACAGAAGTTCATGTATTTAGCTAATGAAAGTAGGTCCTTAAGTTGAAGATAATTTTTGCACAATGTTTTAAACCAGAGACTCAGGAATGAATTAGCCTAGTATGGTAGCACAGGAATGAAAGTGGAGTCCACTGTGGCTCCACTGCAGAATGCAGTGGAGATGGCTGTCATGGGCAGATGGAAGGGAATTGTCTGTGGAGATGGGAGATGAAACTGGGGGTGCTGGGAGCAGAGATGGTCTTCAGCTGGGGGAGCACCACCAAACTCATGGGAAAACAGCATAACCCTCCCTCGTTAAGTGCTTCTACTGGCAATTTTTTACTTTGTTTGAGGAGACTTTTTAAGGAGAATAGGGCAGAAAATTAAGAGTATAGTACAATTTTTTATTGGGTAATACACATGATAGATAGCTAGGATTAATGAGTTACTGAACTAGGTATTAATATTCTCACCAACCTTAATGACACATTCAATGTGTCTCTGCTTGCCTGGCAGTCATCAGTCATGTCAGATAGAGCTGTTATCTGTTGCTCCTTTGAACAGCCTGATTACCAGGGTTGCTGATTTTTTGCCCAATTTCCTGCTTTATTCCTAGTATTTTATACCCTTGAAGTCAGGTTGTTCAGCCTGGAGAAGAGGAGGCTCCAGGAAGACCTTATTGCAGCCTTCCAGTATCTGAAGGAGGCTACAGGAGAGCTGGGGAGGAAATTTTAAGGAAGGCTAGTAGTGATAAGATGAGGGGTAATGGTTTGAAACTGGAAGACAGTAGATATAGATTAGGAATTAGGAGGAATTTATTCTCTCTAGGGGTAGTGAGACACTGTAACAGGTTGCCCAGGGAAATTATGGATGCTCCATCACTGTATGTGTTCAAGACAAGGTTGGATGGGACTTTAAGCAGCTTGGTGTACTGGGAGGTATCCCTGCCCACAGCAGGAGGGTTGGAACAAGGTGACCTTTGAGGTCCCTTTCCAACCCAAACCATTCTATGATTCTATGAGTGGTTTCCCCTTTGCATCCCTTCCTGCTAAATACTGAGGTATCAAAAATTTTGCTTCCATGTTTTTTTTCTTACCTTGAACAGTTTTAACTCACACCTTCAAAATATTTTTTCTCAGCAAAACCGAGACAAGGTTACAGAACTCTTGCACCAACCTAGGCCTTGCAGCACAGACAACCAAGTCCCTCCACTCAAATTATTCTTTTTTTCCAAGTAATCCCAATACTTTGCCCTCTACATTTTAACTAGCTAGTGTTCCTAGTGGGCTATCAGAATTTGCTTCTCATCCTCTATGCAGTGTTGACTCAAAGACAAAATTTGCTGGATGTAAGGCAGAGTATGAGGCATTAGTGTCTTTGAAAGGTCACAGCTGGAGAGGCTGCTTCTTGTTTTCCACACAGATTATGGAGTGTGCATCCTAGCACCCAGGTAATGAATCTGATTCCTGCAAATGACTGGTTTCAGCATATTCTGAAGTAGGCCAGGAAGAAAAATTGCATGATCAAGTCACCTGGACAGTTTTGTCCTACTTCAACATTAGGAGATCTGCTTCTATCCAAAGCAGTTAGGTGTTTGATTTTGTCTGACTGAAGAGGATTCTGACTCCCTCACAATGCTTGCAAGTGTTTTCAGCAGTGACCTGGGACAGTCAGCCCCTCTCAGGGTAAACTGGACACTCTCTCAGGAAAATGAGAAAGCATCTTGAACAAAAAGTGTACGGAATAAAAGAAAGGAGTTAAAGAAAAAAGAGAAGGTCATCTTTCATATTCCATCACTGTCTCACTCAGCTGTGCAGTAAAACAGTAATTTTATAAATGACTCCCTCTGAGAACGAAGTCAGCTTTGTCAGATCAACAAAAAGTTAAACTTCCTTAAAACATTTCACTTACAGTTATACTTATTTTTCTTCAAGACAACTTATCATTAATATTCTCATTTACATCCTCAAAAATGGGGCTTCAGGGATACATAGATGTAAATAGAAACCTAAGAGCTATTATATGTTTTGTCAATTTTATCTCATTAATTCACTTTCTTTCATACATAGTGGGAGTGTTTGTGTTTCACTTTTGATATAATCTCAGCTTTCTTTTCCAGGCTGACAAGACATAAAGGAAGTGTGTGATGTAAGGTCTCTCTGGTATCTAATTTACCCTTTATTCACTAAGAAAAAGTAAAATTGAAAACTGCTTATTGCCTCTAGTGAAGTCTTAACATTGATCAGTTTAAAGAAACAAAAATTCCCTTCACAAAATCTTATATAGAATGTTTTATTTAGAAGGACCTTCAGCACTTACACTTGTAGGAATGATTAATATCTAGTTTTCCTTGAGTTATTAAAGTAAGTTTTTTATTATATACATATGGATGGGAAAAATGAAAGAAAAGAAAAGTAAAAAGAAAAGAAAAGAGAAAAGAGAAAAATGGTATCAGCTTCAAGGTTTAAAATTTATATTTTCTAATAAATTTTGCATAGATTATTAAAGAAATACAATCTTTAGCACAACCTAATTTTCTAATGATTTCTGCTAGGATAGCTTCTTCAATATAAAGCAGGAATAATTTGAGTTATTATCTTGAAATATCGTTCCTGAATATATACCTTCCAATAGGAGAAAAAAGATTATATTTAAAGAGATGTTCTGATAACATAGAATCTAAGAGTATGTGGATTGTGAGTGCCAGTTTGATCTCAAATGCTATTCTGTTAAGTTATATAACTCTCTTTTCCTGTTTTCTGCCTCCTTCATCTTGCACTGAGAAAGCAAAGCTGTCACAGCCTGATATTAAAAACTATTAACAGACAAAAAGATCAGACTGTAGGGCGACCATCTTACCTCCAAGATAAGGCCTATTTTCACCCTGCAAGAAGGTGAAGGTTGAAGAAGGGAACAGATATTTTAGAAAATGCAGGATCTGAAAAACATAGTAAGGTTAGTTAACTTCAAACAGACAGCAGCTCACACAGACGTGCAAGCTGATGACAGATAACAAAAGAGCTAACAGTGTCGGTACAGTGGAAAACAGCTCACCCTGGGTCAGACACTCACAAATGTACCCAGTTCTTTGAGATATGCTATTACATCTATATGGCTAGTGGCATCCAAGATAGCTAGCTGAAAATTACATCATGTGTGAGATGAATCACATCATCTCTGTGATTTGAAGATGTAAAGGGAAAAAGAGGTTAGATAAAACAGATTTTTGTGGCAAAAGGCTGTTTCTTACAGAGGAACAATAGGTGTTCCTCTGTAAGAAGGTGAAACAATGGGTGTTTTCAAAATCATCTATTCCAAAATCCATACAGCAATCGAGATGCTTAGAGAAATGTATTGGAAAACAGCAACCATGTGATAATGATGCTTTCTCAGAATATTTCCTCAGATTGAACAATCTGTGGCTTGGTGGCTTTCTTAATAAAGAAGCAAAATGATAGTACAGGAAAGAGAAATGGAGAGACAGGAGAGCCTGTATAGTCACATGAATAAGATCCCGGACTTTTGTGAAAGCGGCAGCTCTCAGGACAGTGCTGATGCAGGAAGAGTGGCATGTTGTGAGAGCAAGCTTGATCCTTTGCTGTCCTAAATAAGGATGCAAACATGCACTTGTAGTGTGTTTAGGCCAATGTACTGGTTTTACATCGCAAAGTTTTGGTAGGAAGGGAGACTTGTAGGGCTAGCTTCTGTAAGAAGAGATCAAGATATGCCCTCACATCAGCCACTGACAGTTTCAGTCAGTTCCAAGACAGACCGCTGCTGGCCAATTGGCAATTGTGATAACATATATAAGAAAAGGTAGAAATGTTGCTCAGCAGCTGAGGGAGAGGAATGAGAAAAATGTGAAAGAGCCCTGCGGACACCAAGGTCAGTGAAGGAGTGGGGGAGGTGGACCAGGCACAGGAACAGAGATGGAAAAGACTTTGGTAGAGTTTATTGTCTTTCTGCAGCCTGATCATGGTGGAGCAGATATATAATCTGCAGGTCATGGAGGATTGGATGCTGGAGTAGATGGACATGCCCCAAATGAAGCTGAAGCCTGTGAAGACTAGTAGCCCATGTGAGAGCATGGTTCTGGCAGGAACTGTGGTCCATAGGTGATCCACACTGGAGCAGTGTCTTCCTTAAGTACCCTGTGGAGATGTTGAAGCAATTCCTGAAGAACTTCAGCTTTTTGGAAGGACTCGTGCTGGAGCAGTTTGTGAAGCACTTCATGGGAGGGACCCTACACTGAAGCAGAAGAACACTGTGAGAAGAAAGGAGCAGCAGAGATGAAGTGTATGAACTAACTACAGTGCCCATTAGCCATTCTCCCTGCATGACCCTGGTGAGGAAGAGAAGTCAGAAGAGCTGGAAGTCAAGTTGAGCCTGGGAAGAAGGTGATAGGCAGCAAACTATTATTAAGTGTCTTCATTTTCCCCCTTTTTCACTATCCTAGTCTGTTATTAATTACAATAAATTAAACTAGTCTTCCCCAAATTGAGTCTTTTTTGCCTGTGATAATTGATGAGTGTTCTTGACCCACAAACTTTTAATCTTATTTTCTCCTGCATATTACTGAGGAGAAGTGAGAGAGTGGCTGGGTGGGTGTCTGGCAGCTGGCCAAGGATAACCCAGAACAACCATTCACTCTCTAAAATGGACATTCATCATCCTAGAAACAATGTTTTGAGGCCAAAACTAAGCCAAATTGAGTTCATGGTGTTAGGGTTCTTGCTAAAAGGTTCCAAACGTTGTCACAAAAGCATCTGGAATGCAAGCAGACTGGATTGTATGACCTTTGTGTAGGCTCCTGTGCCTACATGCATCCTGCAGGTGACATCGTAGAGGGTGGGCCACTGAACACACTGAGCTTTAGACATATCACATTATCAACCACAGACTCCATAGACAACTTCTGGAAGACTACCAACAAATAAAAACCTGTTACTTGTGAGACTATGTCACAGGGAACAGGCAGTGTCCTACCATCTGCTGTCTCCTTTGGGGTTCTTCTATCAAGAAGTCTTCTTTCTCTGCTTAACGGCTTTCAGTTTCACATCTCCAAGGAATAACTCTTTATCCACTTGTTTCTAGAAGCATCTAAGGGCATAGAAAAGTGCTATGAGCTCTACCTCTTGACAGTGTTTCGCAGTGCATGAAAACAAACCAAGTTCCAAGCATTAAGCATTTTGTCTAGCCCTTGGAACATGAAATGTAAGAGTGTCAAATGTCTTAAGTGACCAGGCAATAGATTTTCCTTTTCCTTTTCTGATCTAATGAATCCTGAATCTGTTTTTGCCCGACAGCAAGTCTCAGCTGTAAGAGTGTGAATTATCTTCTCTCTCAACAAAACATACCAAAAATTGTCAGATGATGAACACTGCAGAGCCCTTGGAGTCAAATCTCTTCATCAAGGGAGGAAAACTGCACAAGACATATTTGATGGGAGCTGCTGCTACTCTTGGAAAATATAGGACTTCTCCAAGTCCAGCTGTGTGACAAAAAAAAAATATCTGTTGCTGTTGCTGTAATTCCCAATTTGGTAAAGCTCCAGTGGGAATTGCACAACACATACACAGGGAACAGGAAAAAAACCCTACCTTCAGAGGCAAGTGCAAGCTATGGAAACTAAGCTGAAGCTTCTTATCTGTCCTGATTTGCATTGATGAGGCAGATGAGGAAGAAACCACAAGCTGCAGTAGTGTCCATGGAATCACAAGGCAGTCGCACCTCAGGAGCACTGCAATCATATGATGGTACCACAAAGAATTGCTACTTGAAATTAAGTTACTAATCTAGAAGAATAGTCTGATAGATAAATAAAACTAAGTAAATTAATTGGATGAATTAAGAAAAATCTAAGATTATTTTGAAAATTTGCAACAATATACTGACTTTTTAT
Source organism: Chloroceryle aenea (assembly GCA_013399075.1). Taxonomy (NCBI): domain Eukaryota; kingdom Metazoa; phylum Chordata; class Aves; order Coraciiformes; family Cerylidae; genus Chloroceryle; species Chloroceryle aenea. The sequence goes on from VWZY01009499.1 coordinate 294,744, forward strand.
CTTAAAATCATGTCTGAATTTGTGACATTCTATATTTACCACATTGGTATATCTTCCCATATGATTAGCTATTCAAGTTTTTGCTCTTAATTTAATATTGATAGTATGGTGTGAAATATATGATTACATGCACATGTGGAAATTTCCTCTTGTGTTCTACCACCCATGTAATATATTTCACAGTTTCTGAAGTTACATAGAACACACAGAAATCTGAAAATGAACTACACAGTATTTCCATTAAATTTTAGGACTTCCCATCTTACTAAACCGAAACATTTTATGTACCTGAATTTTTTCACAAGAACTAACATCTAACTTTCCTGTGAATCACCATTGCATCACATTTTTTAAGACAGACCTATCTGCAAGCATAGCAGCAGTTGCTGAATGGTTTGAATTCCAAATGATGCTTGATATGGCAGCTTTGCACATATAAGTGCCATCACTAAATCTACTTTACAGTTAGAGCTCAACAGCAGTAGAAAAAGATGATAGCTGTTTGAGAGAAGAATGAAGTGCTCTAGCCATAGCAATGTCCTCAGCAGCTTAGTTCAATACAGATTCTCAGTTTTTGACCCATGGAACCTAAAGTGTGGGCATGATCTTTCAGACTGTTATTCTGAAAAATAGAACACCAAAAAATCCATCTTAAAAGTTACCCTGCTGCCTTGCAATGACTAAGTTGACCCATATTTCACACAGGTTTGTTTTATTCCATAACATTTAGGTGTAGGGAAAATCCTATGTGGAGTAAAGAAAACTGAACTCCAGGGGACAGAGACAGGATGGCTCTGTACTGACAGGGCTATAAGCTAGGAATCATCTAACACAATTATTTTCTGTCATTCTGTATTATTATACCTGTAATGCAATTAGAATTACTAATTTATTTTTTTTAATTTGTCTGGCAAGTTATCAAGTTATATATGAGCTGCCAAATGCTCTGCACCAATATCCTTCAACAATATGCAGTTTTACTAGGTGAAGTTGTTGGCCTATTATTAGATACTATTAATAACAACTATTATTAATAGTTGTCTGTTACATTTCAGTTGAGGGGCATCTGGATGGTGATAGATTTTATATAGCCTTGGGTGATGATAGAGAGATTTTACATAGTCTCACACATATATAGTATTTATTGTATTGCTTATATTTGTTGTCTCTGTAAGCCTTAGAAACATGCTGATGCCAAATCCCTATGAGGTCAGTTATTTGAGATTTTAAGATAATTTTCTAGGATGCCAAGCTTATGTTTCCTCCAGAGGTTATTTCATTAATGATGTCATGACATAAAGCATTGAAGACTGCTGCAACTAGTGAAATGTATCATTGGTGGGTGCTCTGGGAGAAACATGGATACTGACCCTAAGCAGCAGAGCTCACACACACATCTATAAACTTCTGTTAGATTTCTAGCAGCTAGGCAGGAAGAGAGAGATTTCAGTCATTTATTAAATAAAAAGGATGATGTAATTTTCACTAAATGTCAGACATACCTCAGGAAGCAATCCTCTTATGGAGTTTATCCTTTTTTTAGTATGTTTATTCATCTCTCCAGTTACTAATCTGATTTGGTTTCTCATTAGATCTTTTCAATCTAAGCTTGTTGATTGATATTAGAACTGATTTAAGAAATTAAAAACTGAGAGCAAATCTAAAAAATTAATAACAATCAAGGAAATTTCATCACATTTAATGATTTGTTACTTTTGACAAATGAGAAATACACCAATTTAGAAACAGTACTAAGATTATATCAAGTTTTATTTATCCAGAATAATTCTTTATAGCATAACAGAAAATTACCAGCATGAACATCTGATAAAACTATTAATCACAACATAAGGACTTCCACATAAGACTTTGTAGTTATGAAAGATCTCATTTTTTTGTTGCTTGCTATTTCTACTGAGACCAAATTCTAATCTCAGGTGAACTGAAACTAACTACTGTATAGAGACTCGATTTTGCCAGGAGAAACAAACCAACCCCATTCAAATTCCTGAGTGTGAAAAAGGAATTTGGCCCATTTTGGTTAAAATGCAGTTGTAGTGCAACAGAGCACAAGATTAAAGGAAGGTTGATCCATTTCACATCCTGCACTGCTGTTTGCATTCTCTAGAACCCCAAGTTTCCCTTCATATACATTTCATTCTTTCTCTGTCTCTAACTGAAAGAGGATGGGTGGTTTAAGCAACTGGGTGGCTTTTCATACCTGTTGACAGGTCCCCAGTGACATTTAAGGGTAAGCATTCACATTGAAACCCCCAGAGCTTGCCTTGACTCCAGCTTCTTTATCTGAGACCAGTTTCTGAAAGCATCCCGTGACACTTAATAGTAAGGTCTCTTGTTATTCACTAATGACCACTGTAAATGTTTTTTAAATCCAGTTCAAGTCCAATTATTTTAACAATTATATTTTTTTTTTTAGCAATAAAACTAAAGAATATTTTAAACAGGGCTAGGTGCTATACTTCTAATCATGTCTAATTTAAAAATACTTTTTCTAGCTGTCTTTATTGACATGTTATGTTATCATTTTTTTCCCTCTCACAAATGTCACTGTAGCAAATGAATTGTCAGCTTGTCACAGTGAATCAGAAAGTTCTTTCCTGTGCCACTCACCTTGGACAAAGCACCATGACAGCAACCCATATTCTGAATATTTTGTGTCCCTTTCTAAAATGGCAGTTCCCACCACCATGAACCCAAAGCCAAGAGTTACATCTCCCTAAGGAACTTACTCTTCATATTCCTTTTATTGGATGCTTCAATCCATTAGTATTCTTTCTGCTCATTTTCATATTCTCCTTCAACTAATGCCTGACTTTTACAACACCTCTAGAAGAGGTGCTTCAAGAGAAGCCCCATAGATACCTGGTTGATAGCATCAGGCAACTCTTGCTCTTTCTGTTGCTGGATTCCATGTCAGCTACAGTTGTCATCTCCTGCTTCTGGATTTGGCCCTTGCTGAGCCTGCCCCTGACCTGCCTGACCACCTTTCCATAGGCAGCGTGCAGGCAGGGCTGCGGAGAGGCCACTGGGGAAGCCCTTTGGTGTGGCAAACCCCACTATGAACCTGCAACCTTTGCACACTGGTTGCTGCTGCTCATAGGATGTGCCCGACAGTGCCTGGTCCCGACTATCATTCCCACTGCTTTCCGAAGTGACATGGCAGGCAAAACGCTGAGCTGTTCACTGTGTGTAGCTGGCAGCTCCATCAACATGTGCTGGCAGGAGGAGTTGGCTGGGTGGGTAGAGGCTGCCATGATTCCGTGACAGATAGAGGCCCTGAGGACTGAGATCAAAGGTTAAACGGCTTTTTGCTGCCATCTCTTGATAAACCAGAGGAAAAGGCAGCAGAAGCTGATACAATGCCTGAGTGACCCCCACTAGGCTGGAACAGGCATTTAGCACTTGCTGATGAGGATGAATTTACCTTCTAGGTGGACGGAGCACTAACGAGGTGTCATGAGTGTTTGACGGATGAGCGTAAGAGCTGCACTGGGAGAGAGGTTCATTATAAATAAAACTCATCCTTGCTCCCCTGACTCAGGGCAGCGGGAGGCTAGGAGGAAAAAGTCATTTTTGCCTTTGAGGGAATGAGTAATCTGAAGGCACAGTCTCTCTCTACTACGGCGAGAGCTTTCCACTGTGAAAAGGAGGCTTGAAATGCAGCGTCTGTCAGATGTGGACCCTGTGGTGGCCCAGGATCAGGGGATACAGAGGTCCATAGGGACCCCGAGCCTCTGCCAAATCTCAGTGAAAGGGACATTTCTGTGGCTAAACTATTCAGCCAGCTCCTCACAATTTCACATGTCCTAAATTTTGTACGCTAGCTAAATCTTCTGTGTTTACACATATGGTTCACAGAATCAGAGAATGTCAGGGGCTGGAAGGGACCTCGAAAGATTATCCAGTCCAACCCCCCTGCCAGAGCAGGATCACCTGTACCAGATCACACAGGAATGCCTCCAGGTGGGTTTTGAATGTCTCCAGAGAGAGATGATCCACAGTGGTAAATACCCACCACTGCAGATCAAGCAGGTCTTCAGATCAGGCCTTAGAAGCAATGAAATACAAATAAACATACTTTCCTTTGTAACTTATTGTGAAAAAAAATAGAAATTAAGATTTTGAAAATAATAATAATAAAAAAGGTTAATTCTCAATTAAAGACTCAAAAAATTTAGCCTATGAATGCTGTTTTCATGAGCTTCAAGGCTGCCATAATTTCTGCTTAGCCAATGCCAAGCCCCTTCTTCCCCAGAATGTGGAAAAGAAAATAAAGCAAAATAAATTCAAATCAGCAGAGGATTTACGGAGAAATTCCTTTAAACACATGTTGCATAAAATGCTGTGGTCCCTGAACAAAGCCTGGGATCCCTGTAGAAAGCTCAGAGCTCTATGATACCAAATCACTTTCCTCCTCGCTCATTCCTGCTCCTCTGCTGCCACTCAAGACATTGCCTGATGCTTGTCTTCTGAATGAAGCGGGATTCAGGAGGCAAATGAATGAATCCTCATTAGTTGGTGGGGTTTGAAATCTGTAAGTCATACAAGTATTCCATAAAATAAAGTTTTCCTGGAAAGTTTTCCAGTGAGACCTTGAGTGAGATGGTATGCCTCCATCATTAGGTGGCAGCTGAGTGAAAAAGGATTTTAGACTGAGCTTTTGGTCTTAGATACATTCATCCTATCTACATCCTTCTTTAGAGGTGCAGGGGCTTTTACTGGATGTGACTCTGAGAGAGAAGAGTGAAGTAGTAAGAGAGATTAGAAATAAATTAGCAGAACACCAAAGGGATTAAGAGTGTGATAAACTTGAACTAGTAAAAGATCAATACAGGAATTTCTGCTTTTTTCTTCAATTATTTATCTTTTTTTTTTTTTTNTTTTTTTTTTTTTTTTTTGTCTGGAAATCATTTCCCCTTGTTGAAGATTGCTTGGAAAATTTAAAATATTTTTTTTTAATTTTATTGAGGTAGCTAGCCATCAGCAGAATTAAAACTAAATTTAAATAGCAGGAATCAATACTTCCCTAATTTTTAAGACATGAAATGTGGATCATCACCAACATGCATACAGCTAGTACATATCCTTCATTTAGTTAGACTGATGTCCATATACAACATTTGGTATTATCCAGCAAATAGAGAAAACAATGCAACCCTTGTGTCTGGTCTAAACTCATTAATATAGAAAAACACACCCACAGTTTGAAAAATGAGAAACAAGACACTAAAATATCTGCTACATTGTTGGTGCTGGCATAGGCATATTCCTGACTTCCAATTGAACAACCTTTACAATTAACCAAGGAAATTACCTTGTTAAGCCTATGAATGTCCTTGAGGATCTCCTTTTTAACAGAACTTTGTACCCCATTCAGGATAATAATAATAATAATAATGTTTATTGTAATGGATAGGAGAAAGTTTCAGTTCCCTCCTTTCCAGAAATAGCTAATACAAATGCAATAAAGAGCAGTGCACACTTATTAAAAAAGAAGGCTGGAAAAGCCAAGCAGTTCCTCTCCCTTCACTTAGTCACACATTTCATATGAAGTAAGTAATTTTTAACTGTTAGAAAATTATCTCTCTTTCCCAGTTTTAAATTTTATATGTCAGCTCCATAATATTTCAATGTTGTGGCCTCAGCCGTAGTGACGTTGATTTGTCCTAGACCATCTAGTAAGACTGATGGTTGTGCAGGGAAAAGATAAACCAATGACTTTCTAGTATGAATTGCTTAATCCCTGCAGGACACTTGGAAAAAAGAATCCTTTTGAACAGGAAGATGATTCTTGTACATGTATTTAGAGCCATACTCCAATGCCCTGCTGTATCCTCTAGGAAATTCTAACTGTGTTCATCTGTCATCTTAAGTTCTTATGTGATTTAATGATACGGGATAAGAAGATTATTCTGATAGGATATTAGGGGGAAATATCAATTTGATCTCATCCAATGTTTCTGCATCAGCATCCTCAAATAACCTGTGCTGCTTAGCCTCTGTTCTTCCTAATGAGAACTAAGCTTTCTGTCATTGTTCCTGTAAAATATCCAACATGAGTCCAAGAGCTGTATTTCAACTTACTCAACTGTGGTCTGAGATAGACAGGTAGATAAATGCACAAATACAAAAACTTTTGTTAAGAGAGAAACAAAAATCACACAGATTAAAGATAAAAATGAGTTTTGACGTGGTACTGTCCAACTGTCCAACCTCATGACAAGTAATGATAAATTAAGCCCTCATGCTAGAAAGTACATGCTTTCTTGTGTGTGATTTATGTTATCTCCATATGGCTCCATGCATTATAAATTGATATTAAATTACTATTTAGCTTTTCTTCAAAAGCCAACTACAAAATGAAAGTCCTGTTGAATCTTGGGAAGTGATACAAGGCTGAAAAGAAGTCTAATAATGGAAAAACAAACTAGAACTCCTACATTCTGCTCCTGATTGTCTAGATGGCCTCAGACTAATTACTTCATTGTAGACTAAAATAATTTGTGAGTCAAAAAGTAAAAATCTCCTTTTCTTTACTTCTGATCATGTCCTGCTATTAGATGACCCACTGCAATTTCATAGGTTCATAAGCACATGTGTACTGGATCAGATTAAAGCACAGGCTGGTGCTCTGTCTCTGGCAATAGTTTGCCCTCTCTCCCTATGTTCATTCCTAAAGCTTCATTTTAGGATGGACTATTAAAAGAAGGCAGTAAATTTTCCTTCAGAATACATTTGTATGCCTGCAGATCTATGGGTTAAGGTATTACTTCCTATCCATTCAAGAGGAAGTTACATGTGAAGAAAACATTATCAGGTGTAATTAATTAAGATCAATATGTGAGGTGGTAGCATGTTTAGATGCAAATTCATGTACACTCTTGTCCGTTTTTAGCTCTTAAGTGCCAAATTATTCCAATGTTGTTATTTTGCATGGTAGCACGTTACCATGTAAAATGGACATAAAGATTTGTCAAAACCTAATCTTATGGCTACTAAAATTTTAAGGACAGTGATTAGATTTTTTCTAAAACAGGTACTCCATATGCATCATACCAATCTAAACATCACATGGGTAAATGGAAATACACTTTATTGTTCCAGTGCTTTGAGATTTGCTATTCCCCATTTTCTATTCAAATAACAGATGAGCTTCCATAGAAATGGAAGAGAAATTCATGAACGCTGTAAAAATGAGAGAGGGAAGAGATGTACTTTTCTTCTAGGGTGCATCTGACATACACTGGATTTTCAGCAATAGTCAAACCAGATGGAGACATTCTGAGGAATTTTTACATTATTATACTGATAATCTCACATTTAAAGTCATGCCAAAGAATGCTAATTACTTTCTTCTAGTAAAGGAATTTAAAAGATAAGCTATTTTTCAAGAGATTTTCCTCTGTAGTCTTCAATCCTTTGCCTACTATGTGACAATATGATAAGAGTGAGAACTACAAATTCTGTAAACATGAGGAGGCCTTTGCTGAATGTCATCATCCATTGGGAGCTCACTGGGACATGAGTCAATTTTTCCCCTATTCAACATTTTCAAAAACAAGGTGTATGTAACCGTGAAACTTTAACTCTGTAGGAGTAAAGGAAGAATGTCTTTACAAAAATTAAATAACCAAACTTTTTAGTATGTGGAACAAATCAGTATCCAATATCCCATGAAATTTTCGATATATGGGACAGAAGTACACTTAAAATCAAACCAAATATTTAGCCAGTAAATGTTTTAGGAGAAGGGACGATTACATTATGATGAATAATCCATTAACATTTAGACTGTACAATCAATACATAGAGGTATGACTGCAATTATTCTGCTACCTTAAAGAACCTCAACATGAAGAGTTTGCCAAATGGCAAAACTATGAGGAATATACAGAATTACAGAGTTCTTTAATAAGAAAGAAATTCTTCTTTTCTAATGTTGCTGAATTTAACAACTTTTAACCAAAACTTTATTTATTATGTAACTATCAATGTACCCTACTAAAGATTAACATGATCTATGAGCCACCCTAACCTTAGTATTGTCTACTGATGGTGCATATTGACATAACTTCTTTACTGTTCTACTGTTTCTCTCTTTCTTGTCTAGATTCTAGTTTATTTTGTATATGTATAGTCCCCTAGAAATCCTCTGTTAATTCCAGTGAAACATTTCCACCCCATCCCAGTATAACACAATAGGCAAAGCAAAGAAACCTGCACACTCAATACATGCAAATAAAAGCAGCATAAGGTCTGCAGCTAAGATTTGATTCACTGTGATGTTAAACTGGAAGCTGAATGTGATTACACGGAGAATTCAGAAAATTTCATCCTTACATTAAAAAAAAAGTATCAGAAGTTTGTAAATCAATGCCTACAGATGCGAGGTAATGCACAATTGTAATCTAACATATGTCCTACATACTTAGGTAGAGTGGGGGGCAGCCATAGTATGAGAGCACCAGTCTATCTATTGTAGACCATATGTCACATTTGTAGACCACTTGGAAGCTGCAGCTGGTGCAAAATGAAGTTCCTATTTGCTTAGCAGATCTGGCAGTAGGAGAATACCTTATGCTAGTGTTATTTTTACTCTATGTTCCCACAGTACAAATTCACCCTGTTGATGGTGATTTCTAAATCTGTGTATGTTTTTAGTAATTGTTACCTGAAAAGCTCTTTTTCATTACGGTAAATCTCTTGCAATTCATGTTATGTCGGCAGTATTGTCTCTATTTTTCTTTGTATCTTGCATCTTAATTTTTGGACAATTACAGTGCTAAAACCTTTCTTCTCCTTGTTATTCACTTACATTCTTGATAGAAATTTTACAAAACTAGCCTCATTCCACCAAATTTTTAATTAAAAAAACCACTACATTTTTCCAGAAAAAGTTTCTCCAAGACCTGCTTTCTGGAATGCCATCAATTAATGGAAGATTAAGAAATATGGATGATTTATGCTTCTCAGTAATTACAAACTAGATCTGAAAAAGTGTCATACCTTATTTAAATTATATCCTGCACCACATTCTAGAAGAAGTCTTGGTTTAGATCTTGATCCCCTCTATAGTTCAACATATTTGTGTGTATATATATATTTTAATACTACTTTTTTTTTTCCTATGAGGCTATTGTTTTTCATTTTTCTCTAGGTGATGTGTGACAGACTTCCCTGATATACTGACAAACACTACACCAAAACTTCCTAATATGTCCAGGTCTGCAATTAATTTCTTCTACTAGTCTCCAACAGAGCGCACCCTTGCAATCAATCAATCTTATTATCACAGAATCACAGAATCACAGAATCCTAGGGGTTGGAAGGGACCTCGAAAGATCATCTAGTCCAACCCCCCCTGCCAGAGCAGGGCCACCTAGAGTACATCACATAGGAACATGTCCAGGCGGGTTTTGAATGTCTCCAGTGAAGGAGACTCCACGACCCCCCTGGGCAGCCTGTTCCAGGGCTCTGTCACCCTTACAGTAAAAAAATTTTTTCGAATATTCAACTTGAACCTCCTATGCTCCAATTTACACCCATTCCCCCTTGTCCTATCACTGGTCACTACTGAGAAAAATATAGTATCAGAACTATACAGGCTTGATTAATTGCCCCAGTCTTTCAAGGATGTCATTTACTACTAGAGAGAAAGAAATGTTTACTCCCCTAGCAAATCCCTCTAGTATACCCAAAGTGTTTAGTTATTTCAATTTAGAAGAATGATGGCCTACCTAGGGCAGTGACTGTGGCATACCAAAGAGTACTTGTCCATCCTTCCTGAAGATGCCAAGCTCCATCCTTAGCTTGTGCAGCTCCACCGAATGTTCATGTAGTTCTTATCTGGTCACCTGCAACAAATTAATGTCTGGTTCTTTCTCTGATTCTCCTCCCATGATTCTGATGCACTTCTTTTAAACCAAGGGGTTCTTTTTCTTGTTTCAAAAAAATGGGATGATGTTGAAAACCTGTCAGAATTGCACATAACAAGAATTTTTCATAGAAAATTAATTTCAGAAAGGTGCCAGTTTTTCACCTTGACTCTATAATAGCCAACCTGCATAATCACATAATGATCAAGAACAGCACCAAAATGTATTAAAGACACATTTTGACTTTCCAAAATGAAGTAGGTAATCTCAGGTTCTCCTGGTGTCCTTTCTCATATTCAAAACTGTCCCATTAACATTTTAAATAAACAGGAAGAAAACATTTCTTTCACTTTCCTCTGACAAGAAACCTGCAGGATGTGCATTTATGCAAATGTGCAGTGCTCCTATCAGATTTGTTCTGTAAAATTCTGAACTCGGGCAGTTGCTAAGATGGAGATGCAAGCCCTGGGCTGACATTTCTGTCCATCTGTGGTCTCTCAAATGCAGGAAAGCTCTTACAAATACATTTAAGTTTAAGCATTTTCTTTTAGCCTCTCCTGTTTCTGGAAAGCATTGAAGCTTTAACACTTTGCTGAATCAGACTGTTGGTTAGGTGCCAGCTTTTGGCTGAGGTGTTAAACTGAAATCCTTTCTGCTTGGTAGCAGCTGGGAAAGAAGAACAGTCCAAGTCAAGGAAAAAAAAATAAAAAATAGATGTTCTTGCCATGGTGGGCTTTTTTTTCTCTGGTGTTGGGGTTTTTTTAGTAATAATTCTGAGATGGAAATTTATGAAGGGGTATTTTCTGAGTGCATACACTTCCCGTGCCTTTGCAGAAGGTAATCAGTTTTGATGGTTTTCAGAAGCTTAAAGTAAAAAAAAAAACCCAACCCAATAAAATAAAAATCTCACATGATCAGTCTTTTGTTTCCTTTAACACGCAGCTTTCAACTTTCGAGAAAAACACTCCCAGTGACTGACACTACAATTGTACGGCTGCCTTTTTAGCCGCAGAACGATTCAGCTGTGGGCAGCATGACTTTCACCAGCAGTTTAACATATTCTTTACAGTTCTTTGAAGCATGGAAAGCAACCAGGGAGGTCACATTTTATTCCTGGATGGAATTTCACCCGAGGCGTTCCCAGCTGCAAGCCCGATAGGTCGCATCACGATGCCAGCTCCGCAAAGCGTCGTGTAAGCGGGAGGTGCGAGCACCCCGAGCGGCGGGGGGCTGGGGGTGCATCGAGGGACAGCTGCCGGGAGAGAACCGCCGGTTGCAGGGGCAAAGTCGCCGGTGCG
>VWZY01009500.1:0-18911 GCA_013399075.1 Chloroceryle aenea
CCATATTTCATCCATGAGCACTTATATCAGCACTTCACAGGGGGACAATAAATCACCTTGACAAGAGGTAAATAGCCTTGTTCTAAAACCCCTGCTCATGGGATAGCCAGGAGCTCTTTTGGCTCTGCTGGCATATTTCAAGTCAAGTGAGTTCCACAGTTCTTCAGAACAAACTAGAAGAAGCAAAATTTGGATCAGATATTGATAAAATTAATTGTTGAATGCGTTGGTTTGTTTTGACCTTAGTCAGAGACTGGAAATTCCGAGGGTAGGCCTTGTAACATCTGAACAGGTCTGCACCCTTTCCATGATGTAGGTGTAAAAGTGCTTGTATATGTTAAGGCCTTATCCTGTCTGAAAGCATAAACTGTCTGAGTTCTAGTGCAGTGAGGACATGCTGACCCACAGGACCTTTTACACCTGTGTTGTATCAATGAAGAGATGTTGGTCTGATGTTTTTCCTTCAATGAGAGATCAGGCTGTTTACTACTAAAGAAATAGTGAAACTATTTCATCTCTGGAGATTTTCAAGACCTATCTGGATTTATTTCTGAGTGATCTGCCCTAGTTTTGGTCCTGCTCTGGCAAGGGGGTTGGACTCTAGCCATGTCTCTGCTGAACCCTCATGTGCCCTTTTTGGACAGGAATCCAGTACCTCTAGCAAAGGAGGATATGGTGAGGTGTTGCAATGTTTCCTCCAGACGTCAATCAAACCAGTATAAAAGATGTTTTTTTGGAGGTGTGCCTGACCAAAATCCCTGTAGTGGAGCCATTCCTGTAAGAATTCAGTATTCCATAGTCTTTATGCCGTAACGTCAAGTCTGTGTTCTATACACATTAAATAATATTACTACTTTAATCTTTGAAGTCTGTTTTCTTTGGGCTGTTGTGTGCAGTAGTCTTGCATGTTTGTGGCAGCAGATACAAACAGCACACGTGTAGTGTCAGACGGATACCCGTATTGCACGTGTAATAGCAGACCGAAGGTTGGGAATAATGATGTTCTTGCAAAAGTCAGCCCAAATTATCTTGCAAGCCTCATCTTTCTGACTGACATGTTGATCCATGTCCTAGTGTGTGGACAGTGAAAGTTTGCTGGTTATGTTTGAAGCAGAATTACTTGAAAAATCGGGGGTTGAATAATATCATAGGCATGTACTATAACTGCTTTTGTTGCCTATATGCTTGCTTCTCCTGTACTGTTTGTCTTGTCCTTCTCTATTCCTTTCAGATCAAAGACTTGTCTTTTTGTATGAGTAAACTGGAAAATAGCGTGGGCTGGAATTTGATTAGGTCTTCTAGGTATAGCTGAATCTAAATGCTAATGTGACTGAGGGAGCATTTGTTAAAAGGTATCTGGAAGATTTTGTCCTTCAAATGAAAGAAAGGATTTAGTTTATGCTTAATCCAAGTGATCTTTGTGCTTACTTTCTCATTCTACCTGCTCTTGTATCCTGTTTTCACTGGAGTCTACTGACTTTGTTGCTTGTGCTCGATTTGTTTGGGATCCATGTAAATTAATGGCTCTGGATTCTTAAGTATATTAAATCTCTGTAATTCCCACTTGTTGTCACTTTGCTAGGCACTCATCAACCCCATGAATAGGCAGTCCCTGAAGTCTACTGTATTGCATGCAGTTCTTTGTGTTTGACACTTGCTCTTATCAACATTCAAACATCTGATATGATGGCAATTAAACCTTGGACACTCCAGCTTTTTTTTTATTTAATTGTACTTTTTTTTTCTGAAATTTTTTTTCTGAAACTCAGTATTGAATCTTGATTGGTGTGCTGATTGCTTACAAGCTGTAAGGACAAGGGCAGCATTCTCACCTCAGAGCGTGTTCCACGTTCCCTCGTATTTGAAGCGATAACATATCTTAATACTTGGTGTGGTGTTTTTCTTTGGCTATTGTACTGATGCACACTGAGCAGAATAGAAGAACTCAGGGGACTCTGTTTAGATAAACATCTCAAATGAGACAATTGAAAGCTGTACGATACTGGAGTTAGAGTGCAAACTCTCCCTGGTTGCCTGTGAATAGCCTTTCTGTCCAGCAAGAAGTTCGATTCTATCTTGAATGGGTTTATTCATACTGTTAATAGTGTTGGACAGCTTGAGTACATCTACGTTTCAGTTCTGCCAATAGATTTGTTTCCTTTGCTAATTTTCATTTGGATACTAGCAACAAGAAGGCAGAAAGCAAAGATGGCAAGATTTGCCTTCCCTGCAAATCTGGTGGTGTTCTGGGGCCAGATCCAGCCTTGCCATAAGGGAATGTCATTTCCTCAGACATCTCTGAATTTGGAGGCTCATTATATGTAATATGAAATGTGTGGGAGGCTGATATAATGTCTCCCACCCTTCTTTCAGTGCTTTGTAAGAAGAGTCTATCCTTTGAAAGTCATATAAATAGCAAACAGCGAGTCAGTGCTGCAAAGGCAGAGCTTGGCAGTGTAAGCAAGCAATTAAGGGTTAGCTGCACTGCAGATCAATCAGCCTTTTTTTGCTGTGCATGACTTAGGCAGAATTAAATTCTTCTCTTGGGTGAGTGTGAAGTTTTATTTTTGAGGAATTCATTAATTTTTTTTAACCCTAAAATCTAGAGTAGATTCTTATCTAGGACAGCTTAGGTGAGGAAACTAATACCCAGGAGGAATACCAAGAATCTCACTCTAACCAGAACACCACCATCAGAAACTTTTGCTGTAGTGGTGCAGTTGGTAAGCTTTGAACCAAAGCAATATTAGCAATGCTGTGATTTTCCCTGTGATTGCCTTACTTGTGGAGTTTTTGGTGATATATGGATGCATGAACTCACCTTTCTCCTTTTGCACAGCAACATGCAGAAGTGGTTTGGTTCTTTTGTGAAATGAACTGTCTCTCCTGTGCGTGTTCCCATCTATCAGAGTGGTGTCTATCAAGTTTGTTACAGAGTAGCTTTTTCCTTTCCAACTTCAGAAAAACTTCTAAGTCTCCTTTTTTTTTTTCTTGATTGGTGAAAACTTCTCATAGTTATATCCCCATCCTCTTTATTTGTTAGTATCTCAACTACATAATTTTTAAAGAAAGGCTTTTGGCTCTGGGTGTTCACATGTTGTCATTTCTTTTAACAAAAACTGGGAGGCAGGTTCTGCTCCCAGTTAGTTGTCCTTCCCCTTAGATGTACTAGTCAAATTGAGTTTAGAGGGCTCAGTCACACTCATGATTTTACCTGAAGGGAACATGAAGTTTGGCATACACCTCAGCCTGAGAACAGCATAAATGTACTATGGCTCTGTTTTCTAACTGACTATATCCTCACTATTAAGAAGGTACTTCAGGATATGAAGTCTCCTAGCTCACTGGGACTTTATTTTTCTAATGAAGATAATGAATGGTATTACTCAGTTAAGTGAAACAGGGATCTTACATTTTAGGTGCTCCCAAGGTAACTGGAGTAGCTGCTGAGTAGTGAGGAGGTGGCAGGATATGTGCTTTCTGCTCCAGGGCAGCTGGCTTTTGGCCACCATATGACTCCATGGGCAGGACAGGGAGAGACAGAACTGTCCTTGCTGTATGGGATCACATTTGAAGCAGGCAGGGGATCTTCCCACCATGCAGGGGTCACGGGTAATGAACTGCACCCAGTCCTGAGCTCAGAGACATAAAACAGGACTAAGCTACTAAGAATTAAGACTTAACATGTGGCAAGATTTTTTGTTTTCCCTTCACGGATCTACTCTCTGATGCTGTGCAAAATGCTTCTCCTAGTCTCCATGTCCCTTCTCCTCACCTGAAGAACTGGAGCAATGTGCCTTCAGTCAATGCTTACTGACAAAAGATGACAAACCTTACTATAGCCAAATCCTTTAAATCATCTCTGTTAGTGTCATGATACTTACTTTAAGAAGAAAAGTAGTTGTCCTAAACAATATAAATCCGGATCAAATAATCCAGGTAGACTAGATATATATATATATAAAGTATACATGTTACAAATGCAGGACTGGAACATGCATCCATCTGTTAACAGCAAAAGAGGATGAAACTGCCTATATTCAAGAAGAAAAAAAATCAGGTCCTCTTATACCAAGCTGCTGCTAGAAAAGCTTTGTCCTTTCAGTCCTGATTCAAATAATGTTTTCTAGCACAAGGTATCATCTCCTTGCTGAGGCTGTTGTTATTATCGTGGCCTCTCTTGACCCAAGAAGCTAATAAAAAAGCCTGAGGAGGAAGGCATTCCGTCAGTTGTTCCACTTAAGATGAGAAATTGATAAGGGTGACCTTGATGCAGTCCTATGTATTTATAAAGAATTTACAAAGACTTGTGTCCCTGACCACAGCAGGACTCAAGAAAGCTCACTTAAAAGCTGTCATCTTTGACTTTTCCTGGGGCTGTGTTGTTAATACTTGCTCGGTGTCTATGGCTTTCTCTTCTGGCTTTTCAGTGTAAATTTTGGCTTTTTTTCTTCTGATCATTTCTGCTGATCCTTGTCCCCTGGATGTGCAACCTGATATCCTTGAGAACATCTCCATGTAACATTTAGTTCTGTTTCTTAGGGGTATGTAACTGTTTCCTTTCTATCTCCTCTCTTCCCTCTAGACTGCTGCATTCATCAGTAGGGTTTATGTCAACCCAGAGGAGAAGTGGGTTTGCCTTGTGTTAGTGCCTGAACCCCAGAGGTGCCTCAGGACTTTGTTAGTCATTTAACACACAGGACACTGGGCATCTCACCTTGAATTTTTCTGTAGGTGTCAAGGGCAAGGAGATCATTGAGATTACAAAGGAGACTGAGTAGCTTTTTGGGGTAGCTGTCTCCCTCTGTAAGTGACAACCTGTCAGAAAATGAGATGTTTTCTCTGAAAATGTAAAAGATGAAGAGCTGGCAGTTCAGAGTTAAGGCTTTTCTTCACAGACTGAGACACCTGTCTCCAAGTCAAGGAATTGCAATATCCAAGTCATGAGCCTGCTGGTAGGGAAGGATTTGTGGCTGGTGGGTGGAAGAGTTCTAGTTGTGTGAGTGTTGGGCTTGAAGTGGCCATTGCCAACTCAGAATGTAAACAGGATTGGCTTTGGAAGGAGACAGGTTAGTGACCCCTAGTTTGAAGCATGAGCAAGTTTGTGACAAGTGTTTGTTCACTTATGTTTCAGTCTGAGTCCCTCAGTTTTCCCACTGAAGCACTGAGCATCTTTTCTTGTTATTAAGAGTAGTTCTGGATACAGAACACTTCTAAAGATCCTGCCCTGGATATCTATTTGAGTGCATTCAAATGGATTTGTGCACCTACCGAACACTTAAGAAAATAAAGTTCATGTTACCTAATAGCAACAGGTACAAGAGTGTTTCTGTGGGTTCAAACCCACACTGTAGTCTCTGTCTTCAACCTGCATGTGAAGAACATTCTTGCTTACTGTCACTGAGATGCTTAGCACAGAAGTGCACTTGGGCAATGTCTGGAGTGCCATTAATTCTTGTCTTTGAAAGCACTGTCTTGGACTGGCTCTGGGTGAGAAATTAGGATCATCATTTGAAACTTCTCCTAAGTACCCCTTATGATAAAAGGGGCTCCAGTATTGCATGTGACTTTGCCACAGGTAGTGGTGTCTTCCCTGACTGCCTTGCTCATGAAAAGCACCAGTGTGTGCAGGGGTGAACCAAGTGTCCTTGTGTCTCCTTCAGACACGTGGCAATGCCTGGCTTGTGACACACGACGGAGGAGTACCAGGGTGCTCCATCCTTGCAGAACACGTAGTCCTGGTCTGAGCTGAGGATATTATGTTCAGTCATTGGAGTTGAGCATTCAGGGTTTTTAGTCTGATAATTCATGACTGTGACCATGAATGGTGGTTCTGGGCACTCCTTCATATTTCCATAGATTGATACTACTTAAAAATCTCTGTGACTGGAAGTGAAAAGATAACTGTGTATGTTACTCTAAAGCTTTATACTCCTGTCATTTCTGTTTCATTTCAAGCATGTTGCCAAACACAGGATATATCCCAGATTGGAGATAAAGAAAAAAACAGTTCTACTTAGTGAATGGAATAAGTTATTTTAGTGTGAAATAAAAGCTAGGAATTGGTGCCTGTTTCCCATTTGAAGCTAAACAAGGTCAGTTCAGCTAAATTACACTGTGAGCCACCTCCTGAAAAGTGAAGGAAATGGGAAAATCTGCAGATTCTATTAATGCAAGCTGCTCTAGATGCTTTTAGAATACAGAATCAGCAAGAACAAAAAGGTATTTTGGGGAATAGATATGCTGGTTCAGTGCAAAATCATAAACAGACAAGAGCAAGCAAAGATTAGTCAGATAATGGTCTCAACTGAGAATAGCTAATCGGGCCAATTAGCTGTTATGATGTATCTGCTTTATGACTAATTTAAGCAGTCTATGGTGGGTGATGATTATCTTATGGCACTTTTGTGAGTAGATCAAGCAAAGATGTGGGCTGCAGATTTGTAGAGGAGAGAAATCTAGTAGGGCAACTTGACTACAGCACAAAACTTTCCCAGTCAGGATGGCAGTGTAGATTTTCTGGGGCTCACTTACACAAAGGCCTGAGGTTGCAGGGCCATGGGAAGGGAAACACCTCCCTGTACTTAGTGGAAGCAGTGGGGGAGTGGCTGTATCAGCTATCACTGACTTAACTGGGGTTTGTGACAGTGAAGAGTGCAGATAGCATCCTATATCCAAACCCCTGTGAACAAAGCTGGGTGTTAGAGCATCCTCACTGAGCACGGATCTAGGTTTGAGTGGGGCTGGAGCAGGAAACTATTTCATTTTTTTTTGTTGAGTAACAGCTCTTGGAGATTGCTTTGAGTTTCAGAAAGGTTGCTAATGAGTTTTGGGTGCATAAACTGCTTCCCTGAAAGAATGGCTGGTGGGAGGATAGCAGAGGTCATGAGGTCTGAATGCATTGCAAAGTGAGAGGAAGCTGAAAAAACAAAAGATATTAAAAGAAGGTTTTCAGTGATACAGACAGGAGAGGAGTAGTGAGGAAGCATCACCTTTCAAAGGGGCTTGCTACTAGTAAGTGGGGTGTTGGTGTGTTGGTCCTGGTTGCATGATGTGTGCTAATCCAGACTTTCCAACCAGTGCTTAACTGCAGTTCTGGAAATGTGTTTGCCTTTTCCTACAAAACTTGTCATTTTCTTCATAGACATTGTTGGCTGCAATTGAAGGGATTGATAGTGGGAGAATGTGTATAATTATAAGAGGCATAATTAAGGAAAAAGATGATCACATAAAAGATTAAGAGGAGAGTATTATGAAATATGGGTGAGAACAGTGAGGCATTTCCCATAGTTCCTGCTTATTTCTCTGTGTTGCCACTTTATGAATAACAGAAATGGGCAAAGTCTTGTTACCTGTAACTGGGAGGAGAGGTTAATAAGGAAGATATAGCTCAGTGTATGCACCTCTAAGAGAGGTGGCTGCGATGTATGTTTTGGACAGAGAGAAGTATTGGAAGCAGTGTTACTGCACAGTGAGTGGGTAATTCTTGCAATGACAAGTTAGTCTTTCCTATTCAGGAAACAGTGAGGAAAACATGCTTTAACCAGAGACTTTTGGGAGAATATGTAGAGGTGGTCAGATGGACTTTATCATGGGATTCAGGAAGTGATCAAAGGCACAAATAGGGAGTGCTGAACTGTTACTCTTATAATGAGCAGAAGGTATCTGCCGTACAGGTCTGGGTTGCTGAATATGTTGTCTAAGAACATTTTAAGAGGAAACTTGGTTTCATCTAGAATAGAAATGTAGTAAAGCAAAAGCATTGGTAGTTAGAGGGTTTTCAAGAGATAAGGGTCTGAAAATGATATGAGAATCCCTGGTAAGAAAAATATAGCTGGCAGCCTGCAAAGGGAGAAGGCCACCTCAAGTGCTGTTTTCCTAACTGCTTCTTATTTAAGTGCGTAATTTTGTGTAGGAAGACATTGAATTGGTTGTTTAAAATAGCCTAAGTAGCCTTTGAGATGGCTAGAGGGAGTCTTTCATCTTTAAGCCTGGATGCTACTTGGTATCCCGTCAGCTTCCATCTTTATCTGTTCATTGTTTAAATTGTCTAACAGCTGTGTTTTCATTTATGTAATTTATCCTCTTACTATAAAGAAATTTTAATTTAGCATTAACAGATTATTTAAAGATTGTTTTTATGTTCGTATCCTATTGGTTCTTTAAAATAATTTCAGGGCTTAAATCTTTTTTAAAGCTGTCCACAGGTTCCAGCTGAAACATGTAAGATAAGTTGCAATCTATTAAGTAGAAAAGAGAAATTACAAAGTTATTTAACACTTCTTGTGCTGGACGATGCCTGGGTCCTTCCCTGTTGCCTCTGCTTACTCCTTACCTTTTTCTGGCACTTGTGTTTGTGTGTAGCATTAGGCTGAGGGGAGGCCCTCTATTTCCCCAGAACAAGAACTGTTACTGCCAGTGACTGTCGCATCGAGTCCTTGGCTTGAAATACATTACTTCCATGACAGTTGTTCAGCTTGTCAGCCTGAGAAATGGCAATAGGTTAAGTTGACGGTGAATATTTCCATGAACTATTTCCATATATCTTTGTATTGATATTTCATTGGCACTTGTACCTTTTTCTTTACTGCTGATGTTATATTGGCAAGTGTAGAAAGAAAAAGGAATGGTCAAGAGAACACAGGCAATGTGCTATTCCTTCATCATATTTATGAAAGCATAAAATTTTAGGTCTGTTGACAATGGAACTGCTACTATTTCAAAGGAGTCTGTTCTTATTCTGTCTCACTTCTGGTCCATAATATTTTACTCACTATTCTGGACCACACATCTGTAAGAGCCATTCAGCTAAAATATTCCCCTCTGATTGCTTGTCACCTGAAAACATGGCAAGAACCCTGGAGTCCTGCCAGAGAAAGTGAGCCTCATCTGTGTATCTGGAGTAAGAGCAATGAATAGGGGTCTTCCTGAAGAGAGTCTGTCCCATCTCTCCATGACCTTTACACATGCAAATTTCCTCTCCTTTCCACCACGGAGACAGACTAAAGGCTTTATAACATCTGAAATAGAAAAGGACGCAGTGGTCTCCATCTTAATTAAGTTTTGGAACTGTAGTCAGGATTATTCAATTTGTTCCTGCCATACGGAAAAGGATACAAAGGAAGTGGGTGTTAACAACAGCCCATTGAATGAGGCAGTGCTTGGGTTGCCTTTGACTATCGGTGAGTTCTTTTATTGTCTGTTCTTCTGGAGACTGGGCTCCTCAGGAGGAGTCTCCAAATGATTTTTCATAGAAGAATTTAGTTTGGAAAGACCCTGAAGATCGTAGAGTCCAACCATTAACCCTACTCTACCAAGTTTACTGCTAAGCCATATTCCCAAGCACCACATCTATATGGCTTTTAAACACATCCAGGGATGGTGACTCAACCACCTCCCTGGGCAGGGTGTTCAGTGCCTGACAAGCCTTTCAGTGAAAAATTTTTTCCTAATGTCCAGTTTCAACCTCCCCTGGTGCAGCTTGAGGCCATTCCCTCCTGTTTTGTCACTAGTTAATTGTCAGAAGAGACTAGTGCCTCCTTTCAGGTAGTTGTAGAGAGTGAGCAGGTCTCCCCTCAGTCTACTTTTCTTCAGACTACTATGTCTGTGTCAAGGGGGACTAAGGAGTTCCAAAGGTGTAATATCTCTGCTCAGATTTAAGCTATATATTTACCTGAACAACAGCATGGAGAACAAAGGCTTTGGGGTTTTCCCAAAGGCAAGTGCAATGTGCAAAAACTCTGTGCGTACATGAAGGGAGTTGGAGTACTTGTAGTAAGAGACTTGAATGGAAGCAAACTGAAGAGCAAGCCAGTGCTTTACCTGAGAGAGATGCATCTGTATGCTGCTCACAGGGCACTGAGGTGGGCTGAGCTGGTGTAAGCAAACTCCCATTCAACTCAGCAGTGTAGTGTTTGAATAATAGTACCAGAACAGCAGACATCCAGGTAGAACACTGGGATTTAGAAGTTTCTGAAGGGTTGACCTGAAGGTTAGATTCTGTTCACACTCTGCCAATGAGCCCTAAAAGGATGTAAGGCTGCTTTGAGTTGCTGGGATGACTTTTATGCGGTGCAGGCATGTCAGGGCTGTGCTGATGTTGCTCATCCTTGGGCAGTCTGTCCCCACGTGCTGAGGGTAAAGGAACTAAAGCAAACACAGCTTGTGATGTTGCTCTAAACTCCTGGATTTGCTGAACAAGTGTGGTTTGTTGGCCTTCTCTGCCGTGCTGCTTCACTTGTGAGATGAGGGCAGTGTGAAAGTGCGGGCTGCACGTCAGGGACTCGGGGCCATGTTGTTGCAGCTATCCCATGAGTGCTTTTTATTTGGGATTTGCCTCTGAGAATTGTTCTGAGAGAGTCTCCTGCTGGCTTTGTTAATATGTTTTTCTTATGCACATGCAGCTCTATACCTAGAAAGAGCAAACAATTGAACAATACATTTTATCAGTTCTTTTGGGCACAGTCTTATGACATGGATTTGCGGAAGTGTTTTCCAAAGTAGGTTTCAGGTAAATTACTATTTTCTACAAAATAATAATTATCTACAGATGTGGGTTTAAATGGTTTTCTTGTGCATTATGAATCTTGTGAATTGTTTCTGTGATGCTTTTAGGGGAAGAAACAGATAAAACAGAGTAAGACTTCTTCATGCCAATACTTGATAGATGTTTTCTAGAGTCTGTGAGCAAGTAGGCAGATGGATGTTTTTTTTTTGCGTGCGTGTGTGTTGGCTTTTTTGGTTGGTTGGTTTGGTTTGGTTTTTTTGATGCTGCTGAGAGATAGTCTGGCATGTATTGCAGAGCTGAAATTTAGTTGCTGTCTGTGGAGCTTAAATACAAATACTGTAATGAAAATTTATGACCTTTCTGGAAAGCTAAAACTGGGCTATACATTATTACTGAGGCATGGTACCTCAGTGCAGTCTTTCCCTGCACTAGTGTTTCAGTAGTGAGATTACTGCAACTGTACCAGACTGTCCAGGCTGATTCTCATTAGTCTTGCTGCTCCTTTCTGAAGATCAGTAGCAGAGATTGCCTGTGCTTCTTGGTGTACTTGATGTACTCGTGGACTGGACACAGAGGATCACATGGTTCATATTAATGTCTTCCCAGCTCTTACAAAATGTGTAAGAAATGCAACCATTTAGAAATTTGGCCTTTTACAAGTGCAGAGATGTTAGCAGAAAGTTCTCTCTCCCAAAAACACATTCGAAGTTGTGGCACACAGTCACTTTGTGTCCGTCCGTTTGTGAGCCCACTTTCAGAAATACTGTAGAGCTCCTACCCTAAGAGTGTGTTCAGCCCTGACAACCCAATCCCTGCTGTAAATTTCTTACTGGGTATGTACAAAATCACTTTCAGAAATCCTGTCTAAAGGCTTTTCTATTACTTTGTCATGTGTGCCGTGGCTGTGGCTACTCTGGAGGTGTGATAGGATGGAAATAAATCTTACAGAAGTTGGAGTAGGCAGTTCCCTTGACTGGATGGTGTGGAAGGGACTGGGAGCCTTACTGTGAGTATATGATCTGCAGTGCACAGAACTACCACAACACTGGTGTCTTCATCTCGCAGATGTGGAGCCTTAGGTTGAAGAGCTTCTCTGGAATGTTCCAGAATTCAGTAATGTAACATCAAACAGAGTTTGCTCTTGAATATTATTTGGGTATTTTTTGCAAATACTTCATCTCAGTAGAACTCTTCTGCATCACGTGAATGCTGATAAACAATTTTACTTTTGGGGGAATTTTCAGCGCAGCTGCTGGAGTGGAGCAGACCACTAACTTCAGGAGAAACCTTTGAAATGATCGCAGGGATAGGCAGAGCAGCAGTGGATCTGATGAGGTGATTAAGAATCAAGCACCCATGACAAATAGCCCTTCAGAGGAAGTTAGCATTTGTGGGAGCAACTTGAGCTGACCCCGAGGTAGGATAATTATGCTGAAATGACATGAATTGCCCGGCACACTTAGATATATTTTAGTTTCTTTCCCTTCTGATTGCAATTAACTGCCTCTAACAGATCAAAAGCTGTATTAACTCAATTGGAAATAAAATTAGTGTGACTACTGTGGTGTGTAAATTTTGGGAAAACCTTAATGAAACAAATTCTGTCAAGGGAGGCTGCTTTACTGTCCCAAGGTACTTACTTTAAATCAAATAGGTATGGATTTCTAACTTAAATTTGTTGCATGTGTTGCATGGAATCTCTCTGTGGGTAAGCACTGACTGAAATAGTGCTGATTATTGAAATGCTAGGAATTTGGGTTTTCTCATCTAGCACCCCTTTCCTTATGCAGATCCCTACCACCAGGACTCACCTCAACAATCTTTTTATTTTCATTTAAGTTCTAAAGCATTAAACCATGTTTTATATGAGCGTACCTTCTCATTCTGCGTTTGCCAGTGTAATTACAGAACTGAAGGACAGTTTATCTGGCAGAATTGTTCATTCAGACCCAGTAAAACTGCTCACAGGCTTTGGTTTTGCACAATACTTTCTGTCTTGCTTATATAAGCTTTCTTCTTTTTGAGCTCTGAATATTAGTAAAAAGAAATCAAATGCAAACTGACTATATTAAAAATTGAGATCCTTTTCTTTGTTTTCCTGTAAGATATAAATTCACATGAAATCAAACTTACATGTTCTAACCCTCCAGCCAAATTTAATGAAGCATGTGTGTTTGTTATGTTTCAGACCAAACGTGAAGGTTTGTTCTGATTCACTGAAAGGTTTGTGGTTTTCAGTTAGACCTGTGCTCTAGGATTTGATGGGTTTGTGTATTAACTCAGCATTTCTCTCCCTACTGCTGATGTTTAGACCTGACTCTGGAAATCAAGGGCAGGATTATAAAGGTCAATATATGGAATGAAACATCTGATTATGAAAATCCAGAGAGAGATGGCTGTATTTGTGGCTGTCATGTTTTCTTCAAACAAAAATAGCCTTATTTTAATGCATCCCGTGTCAGGTAAAGGTTTTGCTGAGTAAGTTAAAATTAAGTTTAATACCATGACTTCTTATTGCTTTAAAATTTGTGCAAGTCAAGACCAGAAAAATGTAATCTTGAGTTAAATTAGAGCAAAATGTTTCTAGTTCTACAACTAGTAACTCTCCTTTTTAGAGTAGAACACCTTAGAAAGCATGAATCTGGACTGGGATCAGAAATTTAAAACTGTCATTTTGCTCCACATTCCTACCTGACTTAAAATCTTTGTGTTTGCATTCCATGCATATACTGCATCACCACTGGGAGGTTGAGGTGAGCTCCTGCTCTCATTGCTCTTTCTTGATCACTTTTCACTAATGTTTATTCAAAAGGTACTTTGTTCAGTACCTAGACTTAGTCAAGACCTTGCTGATACTGAGTAGTTGCTTCATTGTCGTATTTTGCAGTGTGTAGTAAATGCTCTTGACTAATTCCCAAGTATGTTTACTTCATAAAGGCTTGCATTAAATGCCACAAGGAAATCTTGTCCTGTCTGACTAATAAAGTCTGCCAGCACTGAAACAGGAGATGTGTAACCAGTGGTCCTTGCTGCTCCTGGTAAGAACATGAGCTCTAAGCATATCAGTTCTGATCATCGACATCTTAATTGCATTTGTGGCAACACAGAGTGTTTCCTTCATCCAGACTGGATTACACTGGACTGAGAAAATGAAGACTTTTCTTTGTTAGCCTGTTCTGCTCAGTGGGAATTTGTTCCTTGTGGTTTATCTTCATTGCAGTTCCCCACGACTGCAGGCACTATCCCAACTCCTGCAGATTTTGTGCAGATATCTTTGTGGCTTTCTGGCGCTGCTTAGGTTTGGGGATTTTTCTTGTTTTCAGGCAGCAGAAAAAAGCATGGAAGTGATTTCTGAAGAACAGTGGCTATCAAAATTAATGTTTCCCATGCATAAATATCAATGAGTCTTTAGCTCTTCTCCTGCTTCTTTACACCTGTTTACAAACAGTCACCAAGATCTCTTGGAGACTACAGTGGACTGTAAGGAAAATGGAGAAAATTAAAGTCTGTTTTGCACCAAAGGAAATTCTTTTTCTGGCTTTAGAGATGCAACCTCCTGCTAATTTGCAGACACGCTGTGTAGTTTTCAGTCCACAGTGCTTAGAATGCTCATCCAGAGAGATTCAAACTGTTGACAGACACAAAAATTAAATTTGGTCATTGAGGTCAAAGGAGTGGTGGATGGTGTGTGACTGTTCGTGGTGAATTGGTGTCATCTCTTACACACTTTTCCTTCCCCACATTGTATTGTTATATTTGTAGAGAAGAAGGACATTTCCTTGTTTAAAGCCCCAGGAGGGTTCAGGAAAAGGTAGAGAGAAGTTGTCTTCAGAGATGGCCAGTAACTAGAACTACTGGGTACATTTCATGGACTCCGAACATCATAGATCTGCTTTCTTAAGACACAACCCTGGGTAGCCCAAGAACTGTTACAGATCTTGGAGTTGCAGTTCTTCCCTAAATTCTGGAAACGCGTTAGCTATCTATGTAGACACTTCCCTCCTAGTAACATGAGCTGGAAAAGTGCTGTGATGGCTTGTGTATTTTAATTTAGCAACAGGAAGGCTCAACATAGCTGCCCACTGGTTTAGACATATTAGAAATATATATCCTAGTTGAATGCCTTACTTATTTGCATTGGATGGATGATGGAAAACCAATTTGTTCTCCTTTGACTGTGCTTCCCAAGTGATGGAAGACACTAATACATGTTTAGATGGCTCAAGATTTCCAGTGTAGATTTTTTTTTTTCCTTTTTCTGGCTTATGAAAAAGGTGTGCATGCCCTGGCATGCTGCTGGTTCTGTTGTATAGCACTGTCTCTGCAGTGTTAACCACAGTTGCTGCAGAGCTGTACTGCACATGGACTTTGCCTTAGCTTAAATGGGAGTCATTTAATGGGCTTTGCAAGCATTCCATTTCTCTCTACTACAGCAGTTTTCAACTGCATAGCACAAACCTGTTGTGCATGTCTTCTGTGAACCTTTTGTGAATGCAGATGTCTCTTGATGCACTGAGGAGCTGAGCTTTGGAAATCACCATCAATTAATTTTCATGAAATAATTATCACAAGAACAAATTATGTATCTTTTATAATTTGCTGATTTTATTACTAATGGACACTCTTCAGATGAAAAGTCAGTCCAAAAGGTGAATATTAACTTCATGGCCACTTGTCTTAGACTCTTCCCAGCCCTTGGTTCCTGTCTGTGGTGAGCAGCTGCCTTTGTTTTGTTCTCCTCCGTCATGGTCTTGTCCCTACAGATTGTACAATTTTAGGGCAACACAAGTAGGAGGGGATGGGAGAAACCAGAAAAGCACTGGGGGAAAGTTGAAAAGGTGATAGAATGTCAGTGAGGAGGCTCTCAAAGAGAGGTAACAGGCCTCTGGATGAAGAAATGGAGATGATTAAACTTTAGAAACTAAAAAGTTGTTATTTGTAACCCATAAATCAACAGTGACAGTAAATCCTCCATGTATTCAACGAAAATAAAATTCCAGAGATTTAGAAGCAGAAGATTGAGCATTTGACAGTATCACACAGATTTCTGTCAGTCACAGGCTACCTTTCTCAAGAACAGAAAGAGGTTGCAAATTCTAATGGCACTGTAAGTTATCCAAGACATGAGTATCTGGCCTAGAACTCCCTTGCATCACTTCTGTCTTCTGTTTAGCCTTATCCTGAGAAATGTATCTTTAATTTTTAGCTAAAAAGGCTTTGGAAAGCTTGTAGAGCTAGTGCCTTTTGATTCTAGTAGGTGAAAGCGTCTTGAACTTATGGCACTATCAGCTTCAGTTGCAGCTCTGGCAGAGAGCAGTGGTGGAATTAACATTAAAACATTTTAGATTGTGGCACTTAACTTGACTAAGTCCAATTATAGCAAAATGCTTTCTGAAGTGTCTGATTATATCTTACAGTCAGAAGTTCTAAATAAAATGGATAAACATACATTAAGAAGGAAAACAAGACCGAGTGTTAAGTATAGAAAACAAGAGAGGTTGCTAAGTATAATTATTAAAGCTTGCATGAAGTGTTGGTGTTTTGTTTATTCTTTGCTGTTATATATTTAGAAAAGGATCCTGAATTGTCACCTTTGTAACTGAAACACTTATCGACCGAATGCATTAAGTACGAAACACCTCGCTTCTATTGCATTTTCATGGTTAATCTGTCTGCCACGTTCTGAAGTTTTCCCTACTCAGCCAGTGGAAGATTAGAGCCTTTTTTTTTTTATAATAGCTTTGTTAAACCACTTCTCTGAAATTAGCATTTAAATAAGGGCAAATTGAGCACTGAACTGAATTTCCATGAAAATGTGATAAACCCAAACCTATACAATGTATATAAGCAGAGATAGCTGCAGCACACGCGTGCTTTGTGTGCTGTGTGAAAGCAGCCAGGACACAGTGCCTATCTAGGACAGGGACGTCTTCTCTGTGTGTGTCTATGGCTTGTAGGGCAGTTAATTCTGATTTACCTAGCATCTGAATACAACTATTAGGACAAGATACCAGTACATGTGGAGGGCTTTTTTTGGTCTGCTAAAATGTTTCTGTAGGTGCAGCCTCAATTCGGGATTCAACTTAGTTTTTTGGAGGCAATGATGAATAAAAAGTGAGGGAGAAAGGGGGTTTAGCATAAGAGAGTTCTTCAGTAGGTTGCCTTTATCAGCCTTGCCCATGACAACAGTTGAGTGAGAAAGTGATTTGTACCTTGGGGTTATTTGGCCAGCTCTCAAGAGAGAGTGAGTGCCTAACACACCACATGAGCAAGGCTCGCGAGGAGTTCTTTTACGTTTAACACACACTCACTTCGTTGGCTTTAAAAGAAATGTGTGAACCAACTGTATGGCTGCAAAGCCTGAACTGTTCTGCAGTTAATTTTTATTTTTGTTTTAGTGGGAAGCCCAGGTCACCACTGATGGGCCTGACTTGAGGATCAGGGCAGAGGGACCTAGGGAAGTCTTCCAGGAAGACTGTTCTCTCCAGGGAATGGGTATTCCTGTCCCAGGCTCCAGGTCTGGTTCTTGGGAATTTGTGGAAGGCACAGCCTTGTAGTGCAATTTGAGACAAATGGCATAAGCCGTTAAGAAAGGGCTTCTGTGTCTGTCCCTTCCAGAGACTGGAAGTATATCCCTCTAAGATGTGGAGGAGGGGAAACACGGTACAAAGGAAGATCAAAGCCAAGTAATGTGATGACAAAAGTCATGAAGAGGAGTGTATATGAGTACATAGTAGGGGAGGAGGAGAAAGGACATGAGCGCTGGGGATGGGGAATAGACTCCTGACAGAATGCCTGTGTTGGCCAGAAGTTAGAATTTTTTTTTAATGTCTGAACATTTGAAGTCCACCTATTGCTAGCTTATAACTGAAGGGACAATTACACTTGATCTGATTACAGTATCACTTAATTTTTATTATTAAAACTTGCTTATTCTGTATGTGTCGGCTTATCTGGCACGGTGCACTTGTTGGTATGGTTCTGTGTGACTTTAGAGATAGGTATATAGTCATATGCATACGTATTAAAGGCTATTTTGCCCTTTATTCTTCTAAACAAGATGCTGGAGAGATACTAAGCAATTGTGTATAGATGTGATCGCTCACACTTGATGCTTCAGGAAAGTCTGTTTTGAGTTAAGTTCTGTACCTATACAGATGCCAACAGAAAGCCCTTCTGGGTTCAGTTGCATGGGAAAGCTGAAAATGGAAATGTCTTCTTTACAATGCAGTGATGGAGGCAAGGAAAAAAAATAAGAAATCCACCATATGGCAGCATCCATCTCCTGGGTTTTTTTTTTCTTTTACCCTCAGATTTTTATTATGGCTGTTGTTCAAAGGCCAAGGGAAGTCCATTTACAGATTTTGCTGATTTCAGACTGGGGACAGTGTCTTGGCTTGAGGCAGTCATCTCTGTGCTGTGATTCAAAGCTGTGGGCATAGAAAGGTCATTTAGGTCGTTTTTTAAAAAGAGGAATGTATTGTTTCTTATGTTGCATTCATTAAAAACCAAGATGCATTGTTAATCAAGCATCATGATAAGGAAAAGTGTGACTGCAACACTAGAAGGGATTTCTGTTGAAATTCACAAGTGGTCATCTGAGTATTGATGAAATTATGGTGTTTAACTTAACTGTTTCTTTTTTGTTTCATAAGTATCCAAATAGTTTGTCTTAATATGTAGAATAATGCATACAGCTACTTTGGATTAATTAGACACAATTCTACTGACTTAGAGTAATTACTGATTTGGGGATTCACTGGAATTGCTCTAAAGGACACCAGTAAAACGGCTTTTCAAACACTGAACTCCAGGCCTAAAAAGAGTAGTGAGTGGGGATGAGGATGGAGGGCTAATCTCTCGGTTCATGTTGGAAAAAGAGTGAACTGCTCCATATCTGTAAAGGTTTAATTTATTAAAGTTGGTTACGTTTCTAGGCTATGTTTATAAATTTGAATGAATTGCTCTTTTACAATGGAATTAGAAGAGAAAATTTCTCATGAATGATCATAGAGCCTAAGGAGTTCATGACAAATTCCTCAAGTGGAGGCTGTAGTATAACTGAGGATGCCAAGCCAGATGTTGTTTGGGTTGGGGCTCTCAAGCTTTAGGCCAGCACATGTCCTGATCCAAGAGAGAAATTCTGTGGATATGTCCTGTTCCCACAGCAATGTCCTCTGTGCTGTGGTGCTGAGAGGTGTGGAGCACAAATTACCAGGGCCACTCAGCTGCCTCTGCCTTTTAGAGAAATGGAAAACAGACTCCTCCTCTTCCCAGAACAGAGGGTTTGGAAAGCAACAGAGTAAGATTAAAAAAACAAACAAACAACACCACAAACACACACACAAAAACAAACAAACAAAAAAAACCAAACAAAAAAATACACACCTCAACCAATAAAAAA
>VWZY01009500.1:19414-105322 GCA_013399075.1 Chloroceryle aenea
CAAACAAAAAACCAAAACCCAACAAAACAAACAGTCACAACCCTGCCACTATGGCAAGGCACCTCTTCCCATGGAATGTCTGTGTTCAAATTGCAATCTGTGCAAACTTTTGGGTATTGCTTGGAGGAGAGAGTAGCCCTGGACCTGGATGTTGCATTCCACCGATACATGAACAGCTACTTTAGATTGACCTGTATTCTATCTTATTTAGCTGTGGTTCACTAGGATTTCAATAAAAACCTAAATTTGGTTTTACTGTTACAATGCAGCTTGCTTTTTTATTTTTATCTTTTAAATGCAACTACTTCTCCTAGGAATTGTCTTTTCAGTGACCTTCAGTTAAGTGCCTTGACTTAGAGATGGCACTGAACTCTTGACAGTGTTCCCCAATGAGTCTGTTTTCTGTTCATCTCTTCAGTAGTCTCTTTATTGACTTGAATACACTCTTGGCCTCCAAACATCTTGTGGCAATTAACTCTACAGTGTAATGATGTGTTATGTGAAAAAAACATTACTGAGGTGGAGTGTCAAATGTTGGTATTAATAGAAAACCTGAATAACCCAGGTATCAGCTGACTGAAGCCTTTGTAGTTGGACTCCAAATTTGATCATGATTCTGCTCTCACAGTGACTTTTTTGGTAGTCTGCAGTTGCCATTTTTAGATGAGATCAAAAATAGACCAAAATATTTAAAAGAGAAGGAAGTATCTGATGATTCTGATTAAAAATAAATAAATCATCACCTAATGAGAAATAACTCAATGTGTGAGAGAGATGGCTTCTTGCAAAGAAAGAAGAAATATCTGAAATATACAAAAATAACCAAGCTCATGTTCCTTCTTTTTCATATAGGTACCCATGTGTTCAATTAGAAATAAAGTTCAAGTGTTTGAGTGCTGCAGTTGTGATAAGAGTTGACGTATTAGTCTTTGATACAGTTAGTGTGAAGAAATTCAATTAATAATTATGTTTTTTCTTGATACTAGTTAGGAAGCACATTCAGAGGCAATTATGTCATTTAACATATCTGATTTAGACAAAAACACTTACATGTCTCTGCTTTAATCCTTGCTCCATGGACAAAGGATTCGGCGTGTATAACCAGGGAAGGAGGGAGGGAAGAGTCAAGAAACAACAGCCAAACCTTAAGCCGACATAACCAGGGTACCTGGTCGCCCTGTTGGCATCTCTTTTTCCTGCAAGAATGATGCATTTCTACCACGTGGGCGTAAAATAGCAGAGTATCACTGGAATCAGTGGAGCCATGCCACTTTATTTTATCAGCAGGATCTAACAGCATTCTTGCTAATGTATTCAGTTCTACACTGTCATACATGCAGATTTTTATCCAAGGTGAAGGCTTTCAGCACTCTAGTCTGAGAACAAGTGTTTTGTAAGTGCTGCCATGCTGCTTTGTCTTCTTCAGCCCTATGCACATATATTGTTTTTTCCTCTCTTTCATCTGTCATCTGCCTTCTCTTTCCCTTGACCCCACTCCCAAATTTGAAACTTGGGTCATGATTTCTTTGTTCAAACTCAAAACATGAGCTCAGGTAAAAACATGATTCATCTCTGGTTGATTCATCCAGATGAGTTCAGGTTGGTGTTCTGCTGGTACAGAGAATTGTAGTTGCTGCTGCTGCTAGGATCCCATGCCCGGCGAAGGAGGACAGCAGATGTTCATCTGACTGTTTCTGTCCGACAGTGCTACTGGACAAGATTTTGTCTTGAATTTGGTATGCAATAAAGCTGGGTATATGGAACAGATTCCCTGGTGCAGAGACACAGCGGTGAGCCACCCTCACAGTGGGTACCCACAGGCTTCAGGTGGGTTGGCAAATGTAGGCAAAGTTAATGCCAAAGCGAGCACCCCAATAATTGCATTTGCTGAAGTGTATGTTGCATGTACATCCTGCTCTATAAAAATATTGAGCTGCATATGTTAGAACTGCTGGCTAATGAGTTTCTTGACCTCCTGCTGTCATGCTAATACGACTGCTCACTTGGAACCTTCATGAGCCAATAAATTACTCCTTTTCTTAATACCCTTTTACATATTGCTGCTATCTCTGTAAGAGAGACTACCTATCTCATTAATTTGTAATTGTGCTGAAATATTGGAGCCTTGAAATTGGTATGAGAACTAAAATACAAATAGAGTAGATGTAGTGTTGCCAAAAGGCTATATAAAGTCAGTTAAGCTATAATGTTACTTTAGATTAAGAAATTATTTTATACTTTGGACTCTGGTATTACTTGGATCCTCCCTTATATACAAGTTGGAGTAATGTAAGGGTGAGCGTAATGAAGATATGGTATTGTGTATGTCAAACACACAAAATACTAGATCTGCAGTATAGAAAGTTTATCATGACAATTAATGGAAGAAATGCTGTTTCCTCTCCTAGAGTTTGGTGAATTTTTCTCAGGAATTTGTGTGTTTTAGCAAAACGTGGTTTATGACCCAGAGGTACAGTACAGGGACTCTTAGAAGCATAGGCAACATTTGACAGCTTTTCAGTTGCATTAAATACAGGCATACATAGGGACTTTGCATAAAAGACCTTAATTTTTCATGTGCTATTACTCTAAGAAATCCTTTTTCAAGAGTTCTCTGTGAAAAATGTGGGGTTTTTTGGTTGTGTTTTTTTTTTGTTTGTTTGGTTGGGTTTTTTTCTTCTTTTAATGAGTAGAACATGTAATTTGGGGAATGTGACGTGTAACAGGATGAATTATGGAGGCAGTTTTCATTGTGGTTTTGGGAGTGACATAATTTTGTTGTATCGAGCTCTGATAGGTGATACCTGTTTGTTGACTGAGTGTTTCTAGATAAGACTTCTCTAAGGAAGCAAATGCCCCTTTTTACATGGGGAGAAAGGCAGAGGGAGGGAGGCAAAGGCCTTGCCCAAGCCAGTGTGCAAGGCCAGCTGCAGAGCAGGATCATGACCAAGGTCTTCAGAGCCCTTTTACTCTCTAGTTCACATGGCTTCTGGTGGTTTTCAAGTAGGTTGTTTTGGTTTGGTTTTGGTTTTTCAACAGTAAAGCAACAAGTACTTTGTGAATAATTTAGCATGTTATCATTGCATGAAATGACTCAACATCAGAGTTGTGTCACTATTAATAGCTATTTTTGGCTCAGATTTTATCACTGAGATTTGTTTCAGGTGGTTGGGGGGTGTGTGTGCAAAAAGAGGTTTGTTTTAGTTTTGGTTGGTTGTTTTTGTGTGTGTGTGTTTTTATGGTAGGTTGGTTCTGTGTTTTTGTGGGTTTTTACTGCTGTTAAACTGCTTGTGTGTCTATATGTAAGTTAGAGTTTTGATTTTATCAAGGAAAATGTGTAGTGCCATCTACAATGGCACCTGGTTCAAAGATGTGCTCAGCTTTCAAAGTTGTGGGGGTGGGGTGGGGATAAAAAAAAATAGATCGATCTCATCTGGTCCAGTATCCTTGGAGCAAAGTCTCCCACTGACAGCAAAGAAATTTGGAATGGACCCTTAGGCACATGAGATGTGACTGCAGTCACAAAATATCAGGCATATGAGAGAACCACTTTAAATGGCACATCTAATTTTCTCTCTATTTTGAAATGTTTCGTTTTACTTGTTTTAGTACTGATTAAAGACAATACAACAGGCAAATATCCTTCTGTAGCAAATGGCTGCCTAATTGCTGTTAAGAATTTATGCTCAGATGATGGCACATGTCACTGTGTGTCAGTTGCTTGCTTCTGTTTGAAATTACAGTGAATTGTAGTGGTATTTACTGCTGGATATAAAATGAAATTTATTGTCCCAGCATTACTTTCAGCAGAGTGAAAATGAATCACAGATACATTGTTCTCCACAGCTTACAGTTACTTTTGCCCCACTGACTGATAATTATTAAATCTCTGGACATGTTTGTATCATTCTTTTGAGTTGTAATTCCTTTTCCTGTGATAAATACGCTTGCACTGGTCTTTGCTTGCAGCAGTGCATCTCTCATACGGAGCTATAGAGCTGGCTGATGCTGAAATTGCTGATGACTGGCCCTGCTGCAGTGGGAAGGGATCCTGGTTGCTCTGTAGTTTATTGGTTTGGTTTGGTTTTTTCCCACAATACATGTTATACTTTCCTGTTAGTCCTTTTCTTAATGTCTGTGGGAGCAAGACTGAGCCTCTGAGGAAGAGGAAGCAAACTGTTCTGAATAGCTTTGAAACTCCTACTTGAAATCTTGAATGAGTTTAAGTACTTACTAAGTTCTATCGTACTTAGTTAATAGATGGATTAAATATGATTTGCTTACTTACATAGATTTTATCTGTGTCTCTGCCTTGGAATTGTAACAGGAATGGTTTCTGCTTAAAACAAAGCAAAACCACTTCTCAGTTACAGCATCCGCACGAGTGCTCCAGAACAACTTTTGACTATTCAAACGAACAAGAAATTGTTGGTTTGAAATTCATTTTTACATTTCTTCACGTGGAAACTAATGAATGTCTGGGAATGAGATACTGCAGTGAGTCTGGCATATGCAAATTCATTTTAATGTATTGTGGCTTTAATGGATTTTTTGATAGATGATACCCTGTTATTTCAAGCAACTCCCTACAAGGCTAAGAAAGTGTACATGGGTGTGGAGAGGAACAGGACTGCTGAAGGATAGGGCAGATTGCATTCTCAAGCAAATTATTTTATACCATCTGACTCTCCTGTTGAGCTCATTTAAATGGGCTGTATCAAATCACACACATTTGATATGTTCAAATGGAAAATAACTTCAGAGGGGCCCCAAAAGTTTTAAGCTTTATCTCAGTGTTCAGTTAATTTCATCTCTTACAGTCCGGTTGGGAGCTGTGGGAGGAGAGGGGAAGTTTGGCTCTTTCTGTGAAGTGTAGTTCTTAAAATCTATGAGGTTCATACAGACTAGTTGAATGACAAGCACTAATCAATAATTCTGTCTTCATTCGTTGTTTGTAACAGTGCAGTCCTGTGTAGCTGCAAGCTGGCAGCTGCCTTTCATCCCACTGAGTGCTCTGCTTTCCTGGAATTGGTAACAGCATCCCTGCCTTTGACAGTTGATTCAACACAAGCTTATTGAGCTTCAGTCAAATGCATTGAAGACACTTGTGTCACTGATTGGACTCAGTTGCATTGTACACCAGACTAAATGAAATTTCTGGGCTACTAGTTTTCTATTGCTATACATGAATTGAATGAAGAAATATTTCTTTATGGTCTGAATATCAGCTGAAGTCTAACTTAAAGGTTGACAGTTTGTTTTCAGGCTAGTGATAATGCTTTTAATGTAAGATCTTACTCTGCATGGCTGCTTTTTTTGTTGAGTTATCTTGAAATATTTGCCTGAATCTGAAAAAATAACTGTTTTGTCCAGCTTTCCTCTCAGTGGTGCAGAAATCTCTAACCACAGGGACCCTGATCTCATGAAGTATTTTATTCTAGTGCAACTCTGATGTAGGACAAAATGGTTTGCTGAATTCAGGTCTCCAGTCTGTTTCACAGAAGGTGAGGTCCTAAAGGAATTAGAGCAATGGAGAAGGTGGACCTTCAAGAGATGATACTGCTTCTGAAGAAATGCACGCTGCTTTAGAGAAGTTGATGGCATTGAACAACATGCACTGGAGAAAAGATATTATTTTATATTTTTTATTTTATTTTTTAGTGTAGTGGGTACACAGTTTCCAACATTTCTTGAAATCTTCCCATTTGTTCAGGTGACCTTTAATCGGCATTGAAGAAAGAAGCTAATTTTGCTACCAGTGTTACCAAAAAAAAAAATAAATGTAAAAGTATAGTTAGGGTAGAGTGCTAGCTCATTGAAACTTTTAGGGAAGACGATAGAAGAAGCTACAGATTTAATTAAATTGGAGGTTTAATGGACATTTTGGTAGAATTAGACACATTTTCAAGCTGTTTTTAAAGGTAGTTGTAGTTCCATGTTTAAAGCATGTGAAGCAATAATAGCTATTTTATCTATATCCATAAAATTGGAATGAATACGAAGTAAAAGAAATTGTTAGTAATATTACTGGTTCTTGACTTTGTCAACTGTATTTTTTGAGCACAGCATATTCTTTCCAGGTGCTCTGAGTTTGCCTCTGTAACCAAGAGGGAAATTTCAGGCTTGCAGTTCTTCTGTGCATGGACCTGAGGAGCAGTGTCTCCCAGAAGTGATCCTACTGAAGCTCCAATAGTAATGAATGCTCTTCAGGTAGAATAAAGAATGTAGAAGAACCTTCAGCCTAGGAGCAGTCTGCTTATAAGTTTAATGTCCTTGTGAAAGGCAAGCAATAAAAAAATTACCTCTTTTCTACCTTCATGTGTGTACGAGGACTTTGCGGAACAGGAGCCAGCCAGCACATGACTCTTGACACTGATTTTTCTGTGCTGCTTCTGTGAATACTCCTGGTATTCCCCAAAGATTCCTAGTAATAGAATAAGTAAAATACAGTTTCCCCTGCTTACTGCCACAGCCCAACGTGTTTTCAGAGGCAGTGGGAAGGGATACCTGTTAGCCCAAAATGCTGAGCACTCTTTTCTGTGTCCTATCCACTGAAATGCTTAGGAGAGCCAATGTCTGCCTGCTCTGTGTGAGGCGATGAAATACTCAAGTGCCCTGCAGGGACCATGGCATTAATGCCAGTATTGTATTGAGCAGTAGTAATATTCCAGGTCTTCCAACTTCTGTTGTGCTGCTTTAAAGCTGTGCAGGGTGCCAGTAATGCTCAGTGACACTCTCTTAACCCATGTGACTGCAGTAAAACGGGGGTGTTCTGAAATGTGAAGTAAGCAACACATGTCACTTGGGATGGGCTGGGAGGAGCAGGGGTGCACTGGAAATGCAGACTAGAGGGAGAGGCTGGTTTTTACTGCCTGTGAAATGCCGTGGTGTGTGAGCCTTGTCTGTAAGGATTGCTGAGAAATTATGATTAAAAGCAGCAACTTTTTTCACAGTGGGAGACAGACCAGGGCTGAAACAAGGTAAGGGCAGCAATCTGTATGCACAGGAGAGTGTAATTCAGGGTTCTACAGGGCAAAAGGGGTGGAGGGCAGGGAGGAGCAGGAGACCTTGCTGGTAAACTTCAATTTAGCTCTGATACGTGTGCGATGAGGAGAAGGGAAAAGGACAAGCAGTCTCAAAGAAGGTGCCACAGCTCCAGAGGCCCGGTATGTTGTAACACCACGTGTCCCTGAGATGCGAGAACCAGCTGACTTCTGAAAAAATTTATTATCACAGCAGAGCACTTTTTTATTAGAGATGCACAATATGAAAAAGATTAATGCTCTCTTGGAGATTATAGTTAGAAAGATTTAAAATTTTTTTTTTTTGAACCTGAATGGACTGGATAAAGATGTAGCAGAATGACTTCACTCAGTTGCTCCTCTTTAGGCTCTTCTGACTACACCCAAGTTATTTTTCCCAATTATGGACAAATTTCATTTTGATTTTGTGTACTACTTGCATGGTATTTCTCTAAATGGTTATGTTTATTTCTGGTATAGAGGAGGTGGAGACTGAGCTTAAAGAAATTAATTAAATTTCTGCCCTAGGAGTTATTTCTATTATCTAAGAAGAGCTTGGCTATTTTTTTCCTGTTATAGTGGGGAACATGCTCCTGTTTACATCTCTGCTTCCTGTCAGAGCAGTTCGGAACAGGTAGCTAACAGGATCATTTATCCTAAGGGTATTAGTGGGCATAACAAAAATACAAGGTGGCAGATGTAGAAAAAGAGAGAGAAGGGAGGTAGCTGTGCAGGGAGGAAGGCAACAACCTGGCAAATCTCTTAAGAACTGTGGCCCAATCGTAAATTTATAGAGCATATTTCTTTCAAAAATAAATGAGATGAGTTGTTTAACACTAGCGTGTCGCACCCAGGAGGCATTGGAAAGAAATATCTTTTGGGAGAGCTTGTAAAATAGAGTGCCCTGGGGTTGCATTGCTTGTGGGTCCTGAACACTTCATTCTTTTTTGGGGGTGTGACAGTTGAATTTTTCAAGGGGCACAAGGAAAGCCCTTTCATCTCCTGCACCAAGGGGTTCCTAGAGGGAATGGTCTGTGGAGATGATGTAGACTATAAACCTGCAAGCATGAAGGCTTTTGTTTTAATACCGTAATGATAAGTATGGATGAAGTATTGCAGCACTACAAAAAATTGTTCTGCCGCACAAAAATGACAAGAAGATCTATGGGGAAACTGAAGCACTGTTTCCCAGGGTTCTAGCAAAATGTCTAAATATCATAGAAAATGAGCCACAGAGTATTTGACAAATCATACAGATAAATATTTAAGTGGAATTTTTTCCTAAGTGAAGAATTTCATTGTTGACCAGAAAGCTTTATAGACATTATGTTTTAATTTTCAGAAAATCTCTCTCTGGACTGTAGTTATCTCAATATAACTTTGTGCCTTCGGATGAGGTTTAACTTAGTCTTTTCCTTGATACTAATTAATGAATCCTTCACTGTACTGCAGTGGCTCAATAAAAATTGGTAGCTGCACAAGCACAAAGCTCACAGGACAATCTGTTACCATGAAAGTCAGATAGTAACACCTTCGATAATAGGTGATAACACCTTTACAGCACCTGTCTATGCCATATGTAGTTTGTTAGATGTAACTCAATAGTGGTAGTTGGGGTTTTTTTCCTTATTAGAAGTGTAAAAATTTAAGTCCAGATGGAATGAGATTAAAAATAACAAGGTTTTAGGCCAAAGGACAAAATCCTTATGCTCATAAAGTCAGTCAGTAGATTATTGTCTTGCTGTGGATTTTCATAAGGTGTTTTCTGTTCTACTGTAGCTTTTAATTGCATTGAAAACAAATGTGCTGTGCCAGCTTGTAGACAGAGTACTTCATCAAAGTGGAACCAAGGCCTATAGCACAGCATATAGACAGTCATTACCTTTTGAGGCTCAGAGCCACCTGTGACCACCTGCTTTCTCTCAGCAATATGCCACAGAACCTTGGGCTGCTCATTTTGTTTTTAAAATAATCTGCTCTTTGTGTTTTGTTAGGCACTTTTAATTTTGTTAATGCAGTCAGTGCAATTAAGGGGAAGAAATAGAATATGATTTATTAATAATGTCAGATACATAGCGGTCTGTAAACAGGATCGATTACACACTTCAGTGTGTAAGTCAAGTTCCTCCCTACCAAATACCTCTGACTTCCTTTTACTGCTGTTATTACATAAGAATACTTTTTTTTTATCCACCTGGTAATTTTGGGAAGGGCAGTTATCCTGTGAGCTAGTGAATTACTTGC
Source organism: Chloroceryle aenea (assembly GCA_013399075.1). Classification (NCBI taxonomy): domain Eukaryota; kingdom Metazoa; phylum Chordata; class Aves; order Coraciiformes; family Cerylidae; genus Chloroceryle; species Chloroceryle aenea. The sequence goes on from VWZY01009500.1 coordinate 28,681, forward strand.
CTGAGTAGCAATCCCACCACAAAAATATACTGGGTGAGACTGAGCACTGCAAGTGTATTGTGAGACTTTCACCCTTGGCGTTGCACACAAACGTGATCTTTTGTCTGCCTCAGGAAGGGCGGGGGAGCTTTCTCTTCCACAGCCTGGCAGATCCTGAACATTGTTCACCTACTGCAAGACTCCTATTAACTGTTGGTGCTTCTTCAGCACTAAATGTTCTGGCTGCAGAGATGTCCTTGAGTGTTAAATCGGCTGTACCTAATGACTGATGGTTCTCTTGAGTTCAGGAGAGCAGTTTGAAATGCAAAGTTTATTTTCAGTCCCAACAGGGAAACTTAAGGTGCCGGAGTTAGGGCCAATCAACTAATCAGGTTTGAAGAAATCTTTCAAATGGACAAAAGATACTTTCAGACTTCAGAGAATTGATAGGTACCTTCTTGCTTCACGGATGGAGAGGACGCTGCAGCTTTTGCAGACCACTATGCTGTTGGGAGATGGGATTGGTGCCCTAAGGATCCTGCCTATTTTTTACATCTGTGCTTTCCCACTGCTGTGCCATGGTGTTTGAGTGCCATGGTGTCTGAAGTCCTGCGACAGATGAGTCCTTGTTTTCCCAAGCAGAGATAGGAAGGATTCTTCAACTTGTTGAAGTGGAAAGCTTGTTCCTGCAAGAGCACTGCCTTGCAAAAGCTGGATTGTGCATTTTGCCAGAGTTTTCTTAGTGAGTGTTACTGTATCTGGGTCTCCTCACACTGGTACTCAGCTGCTAGGATTAAGCTCTTTTGTCTGTTTATCCCTGGAGCACAGCTCAGACTAGAGATGCTGCTAGCACCTCTTCCACTGGCACTATTTTTCCATTCATCATGTTAGACCGGAAGATCCCAGGAATGCTCTGATCCACCAGCCTTTAATCTGTCCATCAGCTTTCTTGATGGCTCTTTTTTTCTTTATGGACTATGTACAGACATTAACTGTCAGGTTTGTGACTGCTCTATCAGACCTTGACTGCCCTGACCAGCCTCACTGGGGTCCTCTAGGAGGACCCAAATTCTAGTGTGTCTGGGGTTATATAAGCTGTGAGGGGACACCTCACCTGGGAGTAGAGGTAGCTGTCCTGTCCTGGGGGCACTACTAGGCCTTGATTGCCCCCAGCAGCCTCCCCTGGGGCCTCCTCCCACTCCTGGCACCTCGGCTGTGGGTGTTCCTCCTGCCCCAGCTGTGGTGTAGGTGTGCTGAGTTCTAGTCCCCTCTGCCCCTGGCTCTCAGGTGGACATTGAACCCATGCTGCAGACATTTCTGGCTCTGCTTTCTCCTGACTGGACTCTCGAGATGGACCTTATACCTGGTTCATTGCTTGCCATGTCCAGGACTGTTGATAGACAGACATTCAGACACTGGGCTTAACTTCTGACACTAGCCTGTTGGTGAGGGCTGTGCCTGTGCTGGCATCACCCCTGGCTCACAAGTCTCTTCCCTGAGGGAAAGAGCCATTGCTGCTATTGGACAGTCACACCGTGTTTCCAAGTGTCAACTGCATGGTCTGCTAAACTGAAGGAGGAGCTTCTTGTTCTTGACTAGGAGCAAGGCTTGGGTAGCTGGTAAGTAGACTGCTTTACTGATAGTATATATGTAGCTCTTCTCCACCAGGACGGAGTTGTCTGAAAATAGCAGGGCTGAGAGATGTTGTGGTGCAGGTGTCATCAGGCAGGATCTGCCTCAGGTTTGCTCCTCATCTCCCATCTGCCAAGTGCCCGATGAACAGGGCAGGCAGACCAACTTCAGCATAAGCTGGGCCACACTGCACCCAATTAGGGTGTGCTGGTGCTTGTATTATTGTGAGGTTTGTTTCCTCTCATCTTTCAGTACAGGGTGTGTGCTTTTTTTTCAGAAGCTGTGTAGTTGTTAAACTTTAGCAGGTTTGTCCCTAACCCGTAGGAGAGGCTGTTTCTTCCTGGTGAAAACCTGCTGCATTTATTGTTAGTATCTGCATTTTGCAGAAGCGTGAAACACTCAAGAAAAGAGGCTATTGAGGGATGAGTGTGTCCTTTTCCTTTGCTTTATTTTCTTTTCTCTATGTACCTACCATCTTCATCTTTAGAAAATTGCCTACTTATCTCCCAAACATAGTTGCATTCTGTGCTTAATGTCCTTCTTCAGGAACTTACTCTGTATGGAAATTACCCTCTACAGGAAATAATTTACCTTTAACTGTCATACTTTGCAATTGTCTTATTTTTAGATTGTTTTCTTGTGGGCTGCTTTTTTTTTTTTTTTTTCCCCCATCTCTTAGAACAATGAGGCTGGAGACTGCTGGCATCCAATAGCTTTGACAAAGCGAGTGTCAGCCTGATGTGCTCCAAACCATTTGCTTCCTGGGATGGCTAATTCTGGCCAGTGTTACTTCCAGCTGCAGAGGAGGTGCAGCCCTAGATTCTGCTGGGAAATCAAGGGCACAAGGACAAATCCCGGCAGGAAGCTAAACTAAGATGAAGTACAACAGCACCCAATTGAAGATGCTACCGAAATGGTCAGCTGGTTGTGAAATGTTGGTTGGAGTTTGGGTCTTCTGACTGTAGTTACTTTTTCCCTGTGAGATACTTATCAGAAGAATAGGTTGATATATCATGTTAAAGTTCAAAGGCATTGGAAAAGGCTTAAAACTTTCAGTTTCTAAAGCATTCCTATCATTAAGAGCAGACCCTCAGAGAGCTGTCTGTTACAGGATTGCATGCCTTTTTTCTTAGAAAACTTCTATAGGAGAGAGACCCTCCATAAGTAACAGTCTTGAGTTGAGCTCTGGTTGCCATGGCTGAGGTGGAGAAATGGGGACTGAAGCCTCTGTGGTCAGCATGAAAGCCCAGGTTTCTTTGTGTAGCACTCTGAAACCCATAACCAGAGGTATTTAAAGCTTGTGCTCTGTGAGCTCACTCTCTTACTTGCTTTGTGATATATTCTATGTGTCTCCATGTATGTAGGAAATCAGGGGAGCAGTCGTAGGACATTTATTGCCTATCAGAATAGGAATATATCTTCCTAGAGATATTGCCCCACTTGGAATGAAATGCAGCAGAAAGCGCAGTGGAGAGAAGTGATTTGGGTGGAAATGTGGTAATAGTTAAGACTTAGTTTATCTTATGCTGTAAGAGGTACCCACACAATGAATAGTTAAGGAGCAACTATTAATAATTTTGTTACACTTGTTATGATCATCTCTTTCCCAAACCTACTGTCAGCTACTGCTTTGAAGAAAAGACTGCAGCTTATGGGCTCTGTAATACTTGAAATTGCAACATATGACTGCTTTCTAAATATGAATTCTTTTCCTCATACCCCTTGAGTTGACGTTTCATCATTTCTGTAGTGTGGGTCCCAAGTTAGAGGAAAAAGTCAGTTTTGGATTCTCAGTTCATTTTCTTAGCCCTTCTTTACTGAGTTACTCAGTTTCCCATCCTAGTTGAGCTTCCAGGCATGAGTGTTAACGAGCTGTCTAAATCAGGCCATAGATTCTGCATTTGGGCATCTTTTCCAAAACACTTGAGATGCTTTTGTGTTCTGACCATATCAGGAATTTGAGGTGGCAGGGTATGTTTGGTTTTTTGTAAGCTGATGACAGCTAGCTCAAAGCAAAGAAATCATGAGGTAGTGTGGGCCTGGACTGAGAGGTGAATTACTAGGGGCCAGGAGCTCAGTATGACCTGGATGTGGTCCTGATGCCTTGGGCTAGCTATTGAGATGGAGGGAGTCAGAGCTGTTTCTTGGTGATGTGCCAGAGTGGTGGAGAAGTGATCGAGCAGATGTCTTGGGTTGCAGTCGCCTGATATTTCATTTGAGAATGCTCTTTTTATAAACCTGTATTGGATGTGAGTGTGGTCCCATAGGGCCAGGGGAGAGGAGCTGCAGCAATTTTGTAGATGTTAATTGAAAGAAAAATTGTCTTGGCAGTCTTGCTCTGCACTTGGCAAAGGCTGCATGCCTCTTCTCCGCGTAAGCGGGCAGGGATGCAGGTACTGGTCTCCTCTGGTTTAGAGCTATGCCAAGTAGAACATGTTTGAGTTTGCTTTCCAAAATCTCAAGAGGCCTCCAAAAAAAGTAAATGAAACAATGGGATATCTTTAATCAGGGAAGGAAAATAAATATAACCTTATGGCTACAGTAGTTCAGGTATGGGCAGGAATTCTCATCTTGGCCAACAAGTACAGAATAAGAACTGATGGCTTTAGTCAAGAAAATGTAGGTGAAGTCCTTAAATCAAACTTTCCAAGTGTTTTGTAATGCTGTTCTAACAGCAAGGCAGTAACGCACTGTGCTGTTCAATTGGAGGTGACTGCTGCTGTTATGCTTTGATACTACAACAGTTGGCAGTGCTGAGTGTAATTGTTAAAGCATTTACCAGTGCTCTGCCATCAGTTAAACTCAGAAAAGATTTGCACAGCACTGAGTGCAACTTCCACACTGGTGGAAAGACAAAATCTGATAGGCTATTTAATGTATTTTTTTATTTTAGTGGGTTGTTGTGGTATTTTTTATCCAGATGGAATGCAGCCCTGATGATGGGTGTAACTGAACTCCTCGTGTTCCCTGCTGTTGCTCTGTAGAAAGCTAATTTAAAACAGAGATGAAAAAAAAAGTTATGAATGGGAGGGCTGAGTTTTGGAAGTGGCAGAAGAAAGAAATATCAGAATGGCAGGTGCTGATGACCTTTACAGTAGCAGATTGTTAAGATTCTGGCACATCCACATCCATCTGCAGCTATTCAGGATACTCTGATGAGAAAAACAAGGGGCAGCCTAAACAAGGAGCAGCCCAGATAGGGGTAAGAGCAGAAAATGCTTGTTAAGACACCCAAATAAGGATATAAAGGATATTAAGTCCTAATGATGCAGGAAGGTGAGACAGGAGGGGAGAGGAAAATGATCACAATTGTAAGTTCCTAAAGGCCCACCCAAACCCATCACATACTCAGCAAGCTTTGAAGAGCACAGGACAAGGATTTGATGGCCTGATCCTCATATTGTTTCCAGACCACGTGGGTAAATACGTTTTGGTGCTGGGTGCTGGCTGCCCCACTTGGACACGTTAATCTTAGTGCTTATGAGAAAGTGACTCAACTATGATTTGTTTTAAAGTAAAATTAATTATAATTCAATTATAAGTCAGTGATTATAAAGGAAACTTGTGCACTGTGAGCTTTGCTACAATATTACAACCTGATTTCCTGAGGAAAAGCTTGTTGACAACAGGGAAAATCTTGTTAAGGAGAGGACGTTTCTCAGTTTGGGATAATTTGAGAATACTAATACTCCGTTGTCTTGTCTGGCTGTTTTGTATTATTTGAACATATAAGCAGCCTGAACAGTGTGATAATGAGCTCTGCCTGCCATAGGGGAGTAACTGGCTGACACCATTAGCATAAGGGCTGTCGAAGAGGGGCTAGAGGCAGGAGATATGGCCATTTTCACTAGGCATAATACAGACAGATTATATGCTGAGGATATATTTCACTGAGTATGCATGTGCTCCATGTTTGACTTCAGGAACAAGACAGCAGCAAGGTAGTTTTGAAAACCTTTTGTATTTCTCTAACAGTACTATGCCAAGGGCACTGTCCAAGTTCACGAGCAGAGCTGGCTCAACTGTTTGCTGTGAACAATTTAGGAAATACCTCTGGAGTTAAATACACTTCACAGACCGCCTGCAGCTTTCTCTTTTTAACAGGTCAGGCTGTTACCCAGGAACAAGTGGGAAGGTAAAGAAGCCTCACGGGTTTGGTGTTTTTTTCTTCACTTCTACTGAGCCACAGTCAGGTAAATAACTGTTCCCAGTGAAGTGAGAGAATGTTGTTCACAGGTGGCAGTCACTGGCAAACACTGTGTAAATGTCAGGCGTTATCGTAATGGAAAGTTAAAATTGACTGCAGCAACAGAATTATCTGTAGGTAATCACTGCTCTTGGATCTCTGCATATATGGATTATGAAATAAAAATAAAATAAATGGAGGATTTGGCAGTTTCTGTGCTCTGTTGTCAGGAGTTGGCCCATGTGCTTCCTTAATGCAGTGACCTAAGAATATTTCCTAGCTATTTTTAAGCAAACGGCAAGGAAGCATTAATTACAGTGCTTTGATCTTGCTCCTACTGTTTGTATTGAAGGAGGGAAGGGTCCTGGAGTCTTGTTTCCTCTCTCCCCTCTCCTTTCTCTTCTTTCTTTCTTTTTTTCTCTCTCCTTCCATTCCCCAAATGTGTTGGACATTTTAGAAGCAAGCTAACGCTGCAGCAGATAGAACACTGGAATGGACTGCCCAGGGAGGTGGTGGAGTCGCCATCCCTGGAGGTGTTTAAAGAAAGATTGGATGTGGTGCTTAGTGATGTGGTCTAGCTGATGTCATGGTGTTGGGTCATAGGCTGATGATCTTGGAAGTCTACTCCAGCCTCAGAAATTTTGTGATTCTGTTGGATTCTGTTTCTAGATCATGCACAGTTTTCACTCTTGCAGTTTTCAGCCTGTCTCCGTGAGAATCTTCTGATAGAAATATATTTTTAAATCTTTATCTCGGATTGTTAAAAAAAATGCCTCTGATGAAAATGAAGGTCCTTCTTCTGTCAGAGTTGGACTTTAATAAACATGACTGAACTGTTTTAGATCAAAACTTTCAGCAAAAATACTTGCCTTTGGGAAGGCCAACCTCAGAAACTTTCTGTATGGGATAAAAACTGAAAATACACATTAATGGAACATGGTGTTCAGAGGCAAAACACTCCTGAAAGAGTAACTCAGCCTACATGGGTATGTATGGCTTTAACAGTTTTTTGTCTGAAAAATGTGCAGCTTGTCAAAGTTGAAGTCCGTTGTTTAAATGTGCATGACTTCTGGAGGAATGCAGACCTATTTCTCCTGGAAAATTCTGCCTCCTCCTAGGTAAAAAGGACCCAGCCTTGAATCTTCTGAGTCCCTGCTGCACTAACTCACTCAAAGGGCAGGACATTGGGGCACTTCCTCTCTCATAGCAGCTTGGAAAGCAGTGAGGGCTGGCACTGGGGGAGTGCTTGCCCGCTTGCAAGCTGCCTGTCCTGGCCCTGCTGCACAGGGTCAAGTCCTGGCTGGAGCCTTCAGGGTTCCCATGCTCTTGGACTCAGGTCACCCAGTACAGAAATGCTGGAACTTCCCTCACTTTTCTATCTATGGAGGCTTCAGTATCCAACCAGGACCCCCAGACCTGGTGTACCAGTGCTTACTTTCTGCAGAATTATCAGAAGACACTCATAGAAGCTCATTTGTGTAATTTTCTTTTACACAAATGAGTTACTAGTGTTTGCTGTAGTAAAGACTTTGAAGCCAGTCTGCTTTCCCGTGACTGTTGCTATCCCTGTGGGTCATGAGCAGGCACCCTGCTGCTGGGCTCTTCGCAGCACAGGCCCCTGAGAGAAGCTAAACCCTTGGCTTTGGACCCTGCCACAGCTGCAAACATCTTGGGAGGATGCAGTAGTGTTCTGCTGAAGTCGGAGTTGTTACGCTGATGTCTGCACCAGGTGAAGATTTAGGGGTTTGTACCTAATAGTTGGGTATGTTTTCTGGTGTACACGGTCAAGTAAACTGGTGTGAGAGGAGAGAAAACCAGACTGGTGTGTAGTTGTTTTCATGCGTGGTTTTTTTGGTTTCTTTTTGAATCTTGCCCATTGCTTTCAGGTTCCTTCTTATTCTTATTTGAGCCATTTAAAACACTACTAGTGTAACAGCCAGATGAGAGAGGTTGTAATTTAGGGAGCAGGTCAGACTGCGGAATTTCCTTCTATCCATTATTAGGAGCATTATTTAGGAACAACATCTCAGCTCTGAACTACAATGCAGACAGAAACAGGCAAGGTTCAGTTGGCAACTTGGCATCATTAGCTATAAAGTACAACACTGGGCTTTGTGTGACAGTTTTAATCAACTTCTCCCTCAAGGTCACCCTTAGTTTCTGACTTATGGGAGTCCCAAGACCTGTTGTGATTTATTTTGATGAAGGTAAGTCAGTCCATGTTTTCTGGCAGTTTGGCTGTTCTGTGATCTGTAACTACATTGCGTCTTGTACTAAAAATACACTTTGGACAAATACATGTGGATGGACAGCTCAAATAATAGCCATCCATCTTGGCAAATGGCATTAGTTCTTTTATTGCTTCTTTCAGCTGACTTGTCCCTTCATAATAGGAGAGGCTCATTACTCCCATAGGAGGTTCAGAAACCCCATTTTTTTTGTCAGAAAACCAGTTAGCTTTGTGGTTCAACACTTAGATGGTTAGGGAAGTGGCAAAAGGATTTGTAAAGATTCTTGGGCAGCTCAAGTCAGGGTGAGGAGGGGGAGTTGGGTGCCTGACAGAGCTTCAGCCACTCAGTCTAATGGTTGCAGAATTCAGAACCATTTATATCTGCTCTTCTCCCTTATGTACCCATTTGCAGATGCACCTGGAGCAAGGTATCATGAGGATGCCTCTCAGGGTCAGCCTGGATGCCTCTCAGGGTCAGCCTGTCTGTCCTAGGAATGGTGTATGGCTTATATCAAAAGGGTTACCAGGTGGCTGCTGTTGAAATCACTCAGTATGAAATTGGTGGAGTGTTATGCATAGGTTATAATTGTAATAACTTTATCCTGCTGCAATTTTGGTATAGCTGAATATCAGGGTTATGCCCATGTGGCTACCCAGCACACTTAATGATCAGTTCCCTACACGGTCCAGGAACTCTGGAGAGAATCTCTGCAGGGTGGACATGGCTGCCTGAAGACAGAGTGGTTGACTGAATTCCTAGACAGCCTCACAGGAGAGCAACAGATGGGAGCTCTGCACATGGGACTTTTCAACAGTCTCAGAGTCTCATCTAGGTGTGCACAGACTAACTGGGAGATGCCTCTTGTATGATGGGATGTTCTGGTTAACTTCCTGGGCAGAGAAGCCAGGAGCTTCTGGGAATTCACCCTGTCAGTGTCTGCTGTAAATAAAGGTGTTGACCAGACCGTATGGACATAACTTTATAAACGTTTAGGCAGAACTGAGCAGTTCCACTCAGTAGGAGCGGTGTTGTAGAGCAGTCTTTGTGGGTAAGATAGTTAAGAGATGTTTTGTATGTTGTCTGAGGTGTTTAATAGATGTGGATCATGCCTGTGCTGGAGTAGTCATGTAGGTATGCTAGTGGTATGTAAGAATTCTCCAGAATGGTTCAAGGAGTCTTAGATCATCCAGCTGAAGGCACCTTTACAAGGACACTTCCAGTGGAGGCACCCATCACTAGCTGGACAGCATCTGATTGTCCTGTTCAGGAGGTTTGATGCTGTAAACAAACATTACCCAATGCAAATGGTACCAGTAAATTAGGTCTTTTTAGCAAGCACGTGTATCTGTCTCCATGTCACAGCATTCATGTGGCACAAATGGGGTGCTTATTTGAGCTGCTGCTAGTACCTACCCTTTATTGACTGTTCATCAACAAGCTGGAAGAAAATATTGTAATGTTAGTGAAAGATGTCGCTAAGTGTGGAAAGTGTGTGTCAGGTTTTCCAAACCTTAAGTCCCCACTGGCTGGTGCAGCTTTCTGGCAGTGACTGTTTGCGAGCCGGTAGCAGTGTGGGCACTAACTCTGGGGCCAGGAAGGTGCAAGAAGCACAATGCTTGACAGAGACACATGTGCTGCTATGGCTACAGCTGCCTGTGCATCTGAAGATGACACAGCCCTTGAAAACTACCTAGCTAACTAGGTCACTGTGAAGTCCAAAGTCTAGTTTACAGCTTAAAACAGACTTGAAATGTAGGTTCTCTAGTGTTATTCCTTTAGAAAATGTTGTGTGCAGAAACTTTGCCTTTATTTATCAAATAATTTCAATTAATGATATCTGGCTGATTCAGATGGTGTTTGAATGAAGTCAGCAGCTTCTCTGTGACTGTTCCTCAGAGGACGTGTGCAGGGTATTTGCTTCAAGAGGATGAGATTGAAGGAATAATGTCATCACCACCAAGGTGATGCAGGAGGACTGCCATCTTTCTCCCATTACCTCTGTTCACTAAGCTAAAAAGAGATGTTGTGGCTTTCAGTTCTAATATACAGCACAGTCAGTGCTTTGTCAACTAGCAGCCAGACAAATTACTACTTCACTGAAAGTAGACAAAAGCCCACTTCAGATAAAGTGCAACTTAAAAGATTACTTCTGCCTTAGCATTGGCCAGCACATCTCCCCCACTTTACCAAAATGCTTCACATTAGAAGATTAAAGCTTAAGCAGAGGGTGACCTTTTACCAAAGTGTTTATGCTTATTGCTCCCACTGAGCCTGTTGGGCCTATGGCTGTTCTGTTGATTGCTATTGCCACTCTGAAATGGGTTTTCTAAGGCTCTGGTACTTTGCTGTACTGCTTGGACCCTTTCATTGAAGGTACTCATATTTTGAAGGTTTTCCAGACTGCTTTGCAGAGTGGAGCATTGAGATGTCTTTTCTTCTGCTTCTGTTAAGTGCGTTGGAAAGAGCAGCCTCACCTTCATTGCTACATGTTTGGACTGAAGTATTCAGAAGATAGCTGTGCAGCCACTCAAGACTGTGTTCTTTGCACTTTTCTGGATGCTTCTTACAGTCTGACAGACTTACTTTATCGACAGAGAGCGGCTCCTCTGTGGAGCTTGGCCATCTCTGCCACCACTGTGGGTATCTGATGCTCTCATTGGAGAGTCAGCCTTTGTTGTAAATAAGCAAGGGGGTGTGGGATGGGTGTCCTGAGTCAGGAAGCTGTTTTTTAGAGTTCTGCCCCAGGGGGCAAATAGCTGGTGCAGTGTGCTGCATGGTGCTGGGTTCTGCCTCACTTGGCAAGAGGCAGCTCCTAATTCAGCCGGCTGTTCTCCTGCAGATACAGGGCTATTAAATTAGTAAGGACATATGCAGAAGCCTCTTGGCAACCCAAAACCTACCACTTAAAACACCTCATGAATAACTAATAGTTTATTGTCCAGCTTTTTATTTTATTGTTTGTTGCTTTTGAGAAGTCGTATTAAAACTGGTTCTGAAGGTATTACACTGCCCCAGGATTCAAATATGGAAGAGGCAAATTCCATGTGATCTGTAATATTTTAGTTGGGCAGTTAAACTAAACTGTGACAATACATACATGTGGATCATTGACATATGGCATTGTAGCTGTGCATTAAGCTACATTAAAACCTCAAGCATCCAATGGGAGGTTTTTCCCATCTCAGATGTCCTGAATATTCAGAGGAGTTTGGTTCAATTAATTTCTCCAGCACAAGAATTATGAAGGGAAGCATCCTACTACTGCTTTTTAAAAAGTCAGATTTCACATGAGATTACCACTTCAGGATACAGTGTCTTGAAGAATCCCTCTGGCAATATCTGAAAAGAAACATCAGTGTCATGTTCCTTCTATTTTTAATGCATTTCACTATGGAAACTGATCTGTGTTTTTCTGCTCTGTGTGTGTCTGTCCATCTCCCTAGTCATTTTGAACTGTTACATGATATAAATCAAACGTGACAGAGGCAAAGGTCTTAAAAGATAATTAGCTTCCTGTAAGTTTTTCTGAAAGTTTCTGTCTGCATAGAGGGAAGAGATTCTACTTTCTGCCTTTATAAACTTAGTCTGCACTGTATGTTTAACCTTTATTAGATATAATGAATTTATAATGAGTGGAATTTACCTCTCCTACTCTAAATGTGGATAAGACTACAGATGGAGCAAGTTGAACCTCTTTCCAATCATTCCTGACACGCTGAACCATCTACTTATGCTGAAGGAACTTGGACCTGGGCAGAAAGAGCACAGCGACATTGCTCTTGGAGAGTGGCAATGGATTTTGAGTTTCGGGTTTAATGATTGGTTTTGATCGAAGCAGTCCTAGCTAACTACTTGTTCTCTATAGACCATGTTCTCAGTTTGACAGCCCACTCAGGCTGGTTAGGTCTGCTGATGGGTGTGAGTGATGTGGGGTGGTTATGACAGTTTCATTTGCTTTGTTGTTATGCTTAGGGGTGTAAGCTTGTTTACCTCTGCAGTGTTATGGTACTATGTGGTCTACACCTGTGTTCATATCCATTTGTATTCTCTAATGCACCGAACACCCACTGCCTTGTTTCAGACCTTGTCTGAGATAGAATGAGCTGCTAAATTGGTGGTTTTTACAATCAAGGTCCCTGTTCCACCCACCCACACATCTGACCTTATTCAGTGGCCCAAGAGAATGGATTCCCTGACCAGTTTCTCCTTTGGACTGCGTCTACCTCCAAATGTAATGTTATGTGGGATGACTTTAAGAATGTCTCATGTTATTTTTATTAGCTTTTAACTATTCATTAGCCTAATTGTTGTTTTTTATATATTTAATCCCATTCTTAAAATAAGGTGCATCCACAGGGTTGCAATAAAAGGTCTTGAATTTGCTATTTTTAGAAGCATCTCCTGGACTCACATATTGCCTGTCTTTTGTGCAAACCCGAGTAAGAGAAAACCTAACAGGAGGCACGTAAACCAGCCCAGTGCTCTTATTCATCTGTATCTTACAGCACACGAATAAAAGAATGCTCACTGTTGACAAGAAACATGCTCAGAAAGAGTTTGGGAAACATCATGATGAACAATGTGGAGCAGTTGCTGTCACGGGAAATCATTAAGGTAAACAGTGCGGCAGGACTCAATGTCTAGGATACCAACAGCAGCAGACTAATGTAACATTTGTAGCTGCAGCAGGTAAATCAGATGGTACTGCAGAAAGAATACCAATAGCAAAACTGGCAACACTGTTTTGAAGGACATTCTTGATCATTCAGGATCATTAATTTAGGTTTTGTACTTGTAACTGGTAATCGACAAGGATTAAAAGGTAAAAATTACTTGTTTGCCATGAGCAGCTGAAAAAACAATGTTCCCTACTTATTCCAGCTACTTTTTCCCCTCCATTTCCAGCCTCAGGTACTTGCTGTGCAAGGCTCTGCTATTGGAGGAGTTTGATGGACAAGAACTGAAAGCAATGAGGCACTGTTTTGGGGCAGGGGTGAAGGTATAACAGAATGCAAGTACAATCAACTGACAGGCAGCATTTCTGCCACCTCTTTCTCTGACAAACAGTTCCCAAGGTCCTGATGGACTGTCTGTCTCAAGTAGAGACTTACTTGATAGCAAGTTTAAAGTTTATGGGCCCTTTGGCTTTGAACACCATTAATTGCTGTTCTCCTTTCCCTGGGTTTTTGTGTTTGTGCTTGTAAACAATGCTCCAGAGCTGTGCTGAGCCTTTGTGGCAAGTGGAGGACGGGCTATTCCAGCGATGCTTTAGTAGGCGGCTACCTCTTATGAAGGCAATATTTAGCTGTAGAGCAACAGGGGCAGTATCTTACCAGTATGGTATAAATATCTTTCAAGTTGAGACTTTCTTTTGGAGTGTTAGCTTGAAGTCTTCATATCTGCTCCTTCACCAGAAGGCAGGTTTTCTCAAAGTAGAATGTGATTCCGAGTGGGCTGGCTGACAAATTTTATTTGCTTTTTGTTTACTCTGAAAATAACTCTCATTAGATTTTGTGAGGAGGGGACAGGGAGAGAGAGAGATGGTTCTCTGCTGATCTTTTCTAGCACTATTTAAAACATTAAATTGCTCTCTGATGTAAGGAGAACTTGATCTAATGTCTGCAAACATAGTGAAGATGGCTGAGGATGCAAGAAGATTAATTATCTTTTAATATGTGAGACTGACTTAATCTTTTGCCCTTAGTGCTATCAGTTACTCTGAAGTTCTCACATAGGCTTTGCTATAGAAAAATGAAACAGCGGTGTATATTTGAACATGGCAAAGTAAGAGAGCTAAGTTATGTTTTTTGATTGAAGGTGAAGCTTCTAAACAAACAAATAGAAAATTGGGTCAGCTATCTCTAAGTGCACAATATTTGGAAAGTGGGAAGAAAGGCAGTAGGCTTATGTTTGAGCAATCACTGCTCCAGGTAGTGATTCCTGCAGTGTCACTAGAGGGGCTCTGAAGACACTTGACTGTCAAAGGGGCTCTGGAGCTGTGCATCTCCCTCAAGTCTGCCTTTCAGAAATTAGGACAAAGGAGCATTGCAGATTCATTGCAGGTGGTAAGTTTGGGTGTTGGCTGGTTGGTTTTGGGGTGGGTGGTGTGTGTGTGTGTGTGTTTGTTTGGGGTTGGGTTGGGTTGGTTTTTTTTTTGTTGTTTTGGTTTTTTTTGGGGGGTGGTTGGGGGGTTCTGTTGTTTATTTTTGTTTGTTGTGGAGTTTGCTTGTTTCTTTTTATTATTATTTTGTTGGGGTTTGTTTTTGTTTTTAATCATCCTGCCTTATATAATACTCTATCTGGAGCTGTGAGCAGTGTCATTTTCTGCTTCTGGTGAGATCCTTGTAGTTGTCACTGGGAGCTGCTTATGCACCTGTATTGTCTGTGACTCTCTTATCTCAGTCATATTTCTTATAACCTTAGAAGTCATGCTTAAGGTGGAGCTTGGAACTTAATGGAATTTCTGCTTTGTGTTGCAGTATTTCTAGAGTAAACACAATGTGAGTCCTTAGGAAACTGGGTACATTAATTTATTCTAAAATTTCAGTGAGGTCCTGGGCCTTGATCCTGCAATGAGATTCACCCCTGCAGAGCTCATGGCAGCGTCAGGACCTGTGCTTTTATAAAATCTGCTTTGTTGTTTTTGGGAAGTTGTCTTCAAAAAACCTCTGCGTAGATTGGATAGCTCTTTAACATAATTGGTTGAATATTAATTTCTGTGGCTCTGTGCAATTATATTAATTATGGGAAACTCATTAGGCACTAATGTAAATATTAGAACCTTTTCTGTAACATTCACTGTAATTTAATGCTAATTCACAGAACCATTATTAAACTGTTAATAGGCAGGGCTGCAATTCATTCAAATACGTAACACAAATAAGTCAGTGAAGCATTTCAGTTGGTGAGCAATGTGTTGTAGTCCACATATGTGCTTTGGAACAGTAGTTTGCAGGTTTCCCATTGCAAGTTAGAGAAGGCTCAGAGTAAACTGTTGAATATTTCCTAGGGGGTGGCGAACCTGGCCTTTGGTTCTTGGGACTGCACTAAACGCGTGCTTAAACTGCTGCAGAACTTTGTATCTAATGTAATCTGTTTGGAGGCTGAGATGATGACATCACCTACATAAGTTCAAAACTTATAATGTTAATGAAGGCAGTTTCCCAGTCTGGGTTTATTTTGTATCCATGCACTTCAGATTTCCTTGGCACGGAGGCTGCTAATGGTGGAATTGTTTCTGGTTGTTTCTGGTTCTTGTAGTGACCTGATGCAGCTGTAGTCAGATAACACCAGTGCAGAAGAGGATGACCTAGTTGTTTTTGCTGAAATATTCATACCTGTTGTTATGTTAGTTAAGGGGCAAAAAGGTAGAAGTGAAGTCCATTTGCAACTGCGTGAATGACAATGAATTCAAGGCTTTAGAAAATACTATCGTTTAATACAAAACTTTCTATTCTGAATTGACAAAGATACAACCCAATCTAAGTTCTGACGTGAGAGCTGACTAGAATTTAGGTGCCAAAAAATATTGTCCTTAAGAAGTTTGCATAGCTGCTGTCGAAACTCTGGAAGGAATTCTTAAAATCTTAGCTACCTGGAACTGTGTGGGTCCCCAGCCTTCACAGGCCTGAAGGGCTGCACTCAGATCTGTCTGGGCTGTAGAAGCTTGTAGTGGCTTGTCTGTCTGAGTGCCCTGAGCTCTTTGGGCTGCATAGTTGTGCTGGCAGAGGGAGGCCACTCACAGTCTTCTTGTGGCTCCTGCTTCTACAGTTTCCTGATATATATTGTTTAAAAACTATATACATTTGTCTGAGGGAAGCAGAAGGACCTGAATTCAGCTGCCTCACCTACCTAAGAGTGTGAATTCGTATTCCCTGGTGTGCTGCACAGTGCTGCACCCACTGGCCTACTGACAGTTTGGGCTGGCGGCGTTCCATGTACACCCTTATTGAAGGATTTGGGGATTGGTGGTTCAAATGTACAAAAGGAATGAGGGCAAATGCCAGAAAGATTAGAAATGTGGTTTCCGGTCATCACTCCAGAGTAATTTATATACTCTCTGAAATTACTTCTGATGAAATTTCTTGGCCCCCTTGTCATTCCCACAGACTTAGGGAGTTCTGAATTTCAACATCCCATCCTAGAGGAGCGCTGTGTTGAGCACAGGAGAGGAACCTCTGTGGCAGCTGCTGTTTTGAAGGGGGTGAAGAAAGGGCCTCCTTACCTTGCCAAGGGTTGGGCCGTGGATTCCCAATGCAAAGAGGTTTTATTTCCTTTTGGAATATGGGTGTTGGAAAAATAAACTTTCTGAGTTTCAAACTGACTCAGTATTTTCCTTTTCAAAGACCTGAAGACATTGAGTAGTCAATATGCAGCATTTTTCTTCAATGTCTTAATCAGGGCTGTAAGTAGCTTACATGCCATGTCTGTCCAGCAGTGTGTTGGGAGTTGAGGTATGTCTCTCAGGATCACAGTGCTTTCTGTTCTGTGATCAGATGCCTAAAAGCAAACTGATAAACAGTCTTAACTCAACTTAGAGACTGTAACTGATTTTTTTTTTTTTCTGGTTTAATGGGCTATATTGCCCTCAGCAGTAACTTTCCTCTTTCCTTTTTCTTTTTCAAAAAGAAAGTCACAGTAGCAGCCTTTCTGCTTTAATAGAATTAAAAGTGCAGCATCTTAAGACAAGGTTTTTTTGTCATCTTTCATTAGCTGGTCAGTTTGAAATAACTTTACTTCCCATCTTTAACAGCACCATCTGGTGGCTCTCAGGCAATGTTGGCATTAGTCACAGCTAGGACTGTTTCTTACAATATTACAGAATATTAAACATTTGGTTTGTTTTATTATGAGTACCACAGGAGGCATGTGTGGATTGGGTATGGGTAGATATGGCATGAAAACATCAATCTGAACAAGAGCATGTTTCTGGAGTGCCCCACATTCTGACTGTGTGGGGTAAACCAGTGCAGAGCTCCAGGGTTGTAGGTGCATAAATAACTAACCTGCATCAGTAATTGAGTACAGGAAGAGGGATATTTTCTCATTTCTGTAATATGTTTAAAGACTCCTCCTTAACATACAGAATCTTCTATTAAAGATTCTTTTATACTTGCTTCTAATCTCCTTACATGTATGTAGAGTCAGGAGAGCTCAGTGAAATCACTGATTGGAAGAGCAGCGTTATGAACAGCATGAGGAATTTAAAATACATTGAGGGCTTACAGATGTGAACTTTCATTTTGATTTGTTCAGTTTCAGCAAACAGAGAAGGTGTATGTCACAGCAGTGAATGAGAAGGTAAAAAGACAATCCATATTCAGCCAGGGGAGCTTTGAAACATAACCAAAGACAGAATCTCTTTCTGTTGTGAGCCTTTGTGTAGAACACAGTACTGATGAACAGTTTCTGGAGCTGATGGGTGATGGTCACAGAAATGCCACTAGAATTTCTGCATGAGAATTTCTGAATGGGCAAAGTACCCAGCATGTCCTTTCCTCCCCCAGCTGGTATTCAACAAATCAGTGTTCAGTCTCCTACTTTTCATTACTGGTGTATGAGTGGCATCAGGTGTAAGGCCACACAGATTTAGACCTTTGTCTCATTGTAATAACAGCTGGTGATTCAGCATGGAGCTCATTCGGACATTTTGGTCTTTGTGCTATCTAGAGAATCCAGTTCCCTCAGTGTTAGGTGATCCCTCTGGCTATGTTGTCAGTAATTATGGTCGGTTGCAACAAACCATGGCATCAACAGCTTAGCCCTGGCCTCGCTCATTAGAAGCAGAACTTTTGCTTGATCATTTGTAAAGCAGTTTGCTCACACCTTAAAGGACAGAACCCTTTCCAGAGAAGAGCTTTCTGTGCCTTCCATTTGCTCTGTTCTCTGGATGTAGTAAACATAAAGATGACCTAGAAAATACAAAGCTCAAGTGCTTGCAACTGCTGGTTATTATTTCTAAAGAATGTAGATTATTAACAAAACAAAAACAATCTGCAATTTGTATTGGGAAAGACCAAATTAAAAGATGTATTTGGCACAGTGGCTAGCAAGGTGCTGTCCCAGCTGTCTCATAAAATATGTGCTCTGTAGCTAACTGGGGCCTCAACTGGTCAAGTATGTTATTTTCTCTGTGCCTATTCCTGCCCTCCTCATATTGTCTGAGTTCTGCTCTCCTGACAGTAGATGTTTTCTTCTTTTGTGTGTCCTAATATTGTAGTGAACATAATGAATTGCCTCCCAGGCAGATGCATGTCCCCTCACCTCTGATCATTGAAGTGGAGCATTGTCTGTTTACAGCAGCTCGGAAGGTACCCTTGTCTGTCAGAACTTGGAGACATAGCAAATATAGTCCATATTTTTTCCACAGAACCAGTATTTATTTTGTATATTTTTACTGAGCTCTCTGCTCTGTATTTGGAGTGGAAGTGAAATAAGAAGTGATGAAAATAGTGATGAAAATACTGTTGGACCTTTACATGTATAATAATCATCTGCAGATATTAAAGCTTTGCAGTACCCTTTTTCAGAGATATTCGTATGCATCAGTGCAATCTGATGACTCGCTCAAGGTCAAACAGCAAGTTTGTAAGAGACAGAAATAGAAATTGCATCTTTAGAGTCAGTACAGTACCATATTCATGGACTTCCATTTGTAGAGATGCTGCTGTACTGGATGTGGTAAAGCCACAGGCTATGAAGAAAGAGCGAGGCACACCCAGGAAGGAGCTTACAGGATCATGCTGGGTTTAAAAATTCACTTCTGCGTCTTCAGAACTGGCATAACTGTGTTAGCTTTAGTAAAATTAGCATCATACAAAAGTTACAGAAACAGTGGTTAAAAGGTTCTTTGATTCTTTGTCTTGGAGAAGAAACTGGCAAATGCCTACTCCAGGCACCCTCAGCGGAACCCTTCTGACTAACTGGTGGTGGGTCGTATGCATGTAGAGCTGAGTCTGCTTTAATCATGGGAGATAGGAAGCTGTGTTTGTCCTGCACAGTTTAAGGAAACCAGTGTCTTTGATATCGGCATTTGGAGTTGCCCTATTGCTATGAGAGAACTTTTCTTGGTTTTGGCAGTATTCAAGTGGCATAAGTTGTGTTTCCTAAGTAAAAAAAGTTACTTTTGACTTAGTGCTGAATAGTGCACAAACCTGGTTCAGAATGTCAGTCCAAGAGTAGAAATAGTGTAATTAGTTCCAGGATCCACGCAGATGAAACAGAAGCCAAATAATCTATCACAGCCGTGCTCCCACTTCAGGATGGAAGCGTAGAAATGGGGAAATAGCTTGTGCCAGCTTGTTGAAAAGATAGCTCAAAGTTACAGATGGCATGGAAGTGATACTGGAGGCAGAGAATGAATGTTTCCCACCTGTTGAAAAAGACTTGAGAAGGGGCAGAAAGGAACCAGCATTGCTTAACAGCAGCATGGTGGTTACTGTTGAAAGCAAGAGAGAGACCTCTAAAGCTTAAAGCTTTTTCTAAATGAGGAAAATACAAAGGATTATAAAAACTGACAGGTTAAATGTAGAAATGCAGTAAGGCAGCCTGAAAAAAAGAGGACCTTTTGCAAAAGCCATCAAAGCTAAGAAGATAAACATCTTGTATACAGCATCAGGGAGCCTGCCAGTAAAATCTCTAGGGCTAGTTGATGTGCAGAAATGAGAAATGAATTCTTTGTGTCTGTTGCTTATAGTGAAGAAATGGTAGTTCCCTGGAACTAGCAGTGATGGTACATTTCTTAAAGAAGGATTCATCAGAAAATCTCTTTCAAATTGAAGAGTTTGTAAGGGAATTTATGAATCAAATAGAAGTTGTTGTCAAGTGATTTGCTATTAACCCAAGAATAAGGTGGCAAGACTAACTAGTGTTGCTTAAAAGCTGAGGACTGAAGGATGGTAAATGTGATACAACTTTCTAAAAAGGTGATATGGGAAACCAACAGCTGCTAAGCCTAAAATATGTAGAAGAAAATCTTGCTAGTTAATGGTATATTGAGAATGGAATTACCGGATAGAGGGATAAACTTCTTGCAGAGTCAAGAGTCTGCCTGGCTTTGCTGAGAAGTCAGGAAGTGCAAAATGTTGGAGCTTTTCTAATGAGTTACCAAATCTACCTGTCTGGAGTGGTCAGCATGTACATAAATGATGCAGGAAGAGCTGAATGCTGGATGGCTTTCATTACTGTCCTGAATAACTGCAAATTATTAATGATTACTGAAGAATTTCATAAGAACCTAGTTAAACTGAGTGGCTGGTTGGTGAAGCACAAAAGAAACGTGGTCTAAGTAAACAAAGTGATGTATATGGGCAGGAGGGAATCTGAGAGATAATTGGCTGGGCGCTGAGCTGCTTCTTGAGCAAGATCTCGGAGAACAACAGAAATGACATGTCAGTGTTTAGGAGTGGTCCAACAGCTATGTCAAATATTCACGTTGTTAGCTAATAGCAAAATAGAAGCAGCATTTAATGCTTTAAACACTGATATTACTGCAGAGAACTTCTGCATCCTGAATACTGTATGCGGTTATGGTTCCTTTTACTGTCCCAAGTATGATGACACTGAAGTGGTGAGAAGGCAGTGAGGCTGATAAAAGTTCTGTAAAAGTGAGTAATGAGGATAGGGCTCTTTGGTGTGGAACAGAGACCACTGAGGGAAGTGGTGATAGAGGGCTGTGAAGTCATGTGTCATGGGGAGAGTGGATGGAGATTGATCTCTCTAATTCAGAAAAAGAGCTGGGGGATGTTAAATTAAGGTGGCAGGAGACTGGTATTGGGTATGTGTTGCTATTTGTGTGACCCATTCTTATCTTCTGCGTTACCTGGTCTTGGTAACTATTAGAGGCAGTGTAGCAAGCTGTGTGGGCCTTCTTACCTCCTGCTGTGGTTGCCTTATGTCTAGCTTGAGGTTGGTTGGGAAACTACTGCAACTGTTAACAGTGGAACTGGCCACCCATTGCTGTGTCAGCTCCTTGTCTTTGGTGCTAACTCAGGGTCAGAAATCAAGTAGTTTCAAGTTGACAGCTACTTACCCTGAATAAGCAACTTGTGTTAAGTTTCCAGTTGTCAATTTGTCATTAATTCAGAGCCATTCTATGTGCGCGGAACAGTGGGGAAGGTCTGAACAGCCTGAAAGTCTGAACATGGCCACATGTGACTAGCTGGACCCCAGCCCCACCAGGGCACAGAGGTCCAGACTGCTGCTGCAGTCCCTCGGGCACAGTGATACAGAGGCAGGAAACCATAGCCCTAGACAATGAAGTGGGAATGTTGTGTTTGGATTTGCATTGAGTTGTGTTTTGGTTTCAGCAGTATTTTGAAAATCAAAATAATGTGTGTAATGCTGAATGACTACAGAAGCCAGAAGACAAAAGGAAGAGTGTGTCATATATTTTTACAATCTTAAAATAACTTCAACTAAAGCTGGGTCACTGCCAGCCTTTATCAAAAGGCTACACTTTTCCATTCCAAGCAACAAAGGACTAAATGACAAAGAACATACTGACCTTTTATATACAACTGTAGAGGAGAAGGAAAATCTCTAAGTATTGAAATTTTTCTTTGAAGAGTGTTTTCATGTAACTTTCAGACATGAAGGGTAAGAGCGTGGTGCTGGGACAGACCAAATAGCTTAACAGAATAGCTGAGAGTACGTGTCCCCACATGAAAGTTCCTAGGAATGGTGTGTTTGAAGAGAGTGGCGTTCCTTATAAAGAATTGTGCAGTGGAAAATGTTTTGTGGACTTAGTACATTTTATTTATCCTGAAAATCTTCAGAAATTTTGCTTTTCCGAGTCCCTGGCTCTCGTCGTTTACTTTTGCAGGTATGCGTAGATAGGTTATTTTTAGGGCATAGAGGTGTACTGTTGGACCTTTTCTTGAAGGTGCTTGGGTAAGGTAGATTGTGTTGTCTCTGGTTAGGACACAAGACTGTTCTATTTACACCTTACAAAGTTGTGCCTGAGAAATGTAACAGTCATATGGAATTAAGGTTTCCACGGGTGTTATCACAGTACCAAATAGCTTTCTGTGTTGCTGTATCAATATGGAAATTGATTTGTTTACCACCAAGAGATGGACACTTGGCCGTTCAGCTCAAACCATGGCTACGTGTGCTGCACCATTGACCAGTCATAAACCCTTGCAGCTTTATGAGTTACTTAAATGAATTTGAAATATACATGTTGATTCTGATGGCCTCCGGGCATTTAGCAAATCATCTGCATTCATAAGCAGCAGACTGTCTTCCCAGAACAGAATATAAAACATCTCAGAAACATGGGGAGGCAAAGGTCATCAGTAAAGCAGTGTGAATTTACCTCTCTCCCACACATGCCCAGTAGGATGGAAGACACTGAATGTAAAAAGCCCCAACAGCAATTACAATGCGCTGCAGATTGTTCAGAGCTGGTGAGTCCCCTAAAAGATGGGAAGAATAATCGGCCTTGTTCTCAGTATATAGAGTCTTCCAAAACAAACCAAAGTCTTATGGCTGAGTGTCTCTACCTCATCCCTCATACTGGTTTCATGTAGGTAAGGAAGATTGTTAGTCTTTACCTAGATGACTGAATTGGAAAGATTAGCATGCTGGTGTGGGTCTGATCTCGAGAACTGCTAGGGCATCTGGAAAGTTACTCCTGCATATGAGTTCAAGTAGGCGAGAGTCCCTGATTTGAGAGGGAATTCGCAGAATAATTTGGGGTGGAAACACCTTTAAGATCATTTGAGTCCAGCTGTTGACCTAACACTGCCAAGTTCATTACTAAGCCATATCCTGAAATGCAATATCTACATGTCTTGTAAAATTCTCCAGGGTTTTGACTCCACCACTTCCCTGGGCAGCCTGTTCTAATGCTTTAGAACCATTTCAAGAGAAGAATTTTTGCTAATATCTAAGGTAAATCCCCCTTGCTGTCAATTAGGCCATTTCCTCTTTTCCTACCACTTCTTCCCTGGGACAAGAAACCCATCCCACCTTGTTCCAACCTCCTTTCAGGGTGTTGTAGAGAGTGAGAGAATCTCCCCTGAAGCTCCTGTTCTCCAGGTTAAACCACCCCAGTTCCCTCATTAGTCAGAGTCATTCAAGAAACTGTTGGCCTTATATGAGTAGGCTAGGCTTTAAAGCCCCAAGATATGGAGGGTTGATCAGTCCTGGCTAAATTCTCATGAGAATTGCTAAACTTTGAGCTTTATGCTTAATATTTAAAAACCCCACAAGAATTCTTTCAATAAAAAGAAAATGAGTTTTATATCCTAATGATGGTCTATTTTTCTGCTATGAACCTCGAAGTGTAGATGAAGACTGCAAACCTCTGCCAAAGGGCATGACTTGTCTTGCTACATTGGAGATGAACTGTGAGCTGAGGTCTGTTTACTGTAGTTCTCTTGTTATGCCATCTATTTCAGATGAAGAAATGCAAAAACTGTAATAAATTGCATGCTTTTTCTGAGTTCCTCTTCATTAAAAAAGGCTCTTTTTTTTTAGTGCAGTGTGATTTTTATTTCACTTTCAATTTCTTTCCCACATCATAGGACTTTAAAAAAGTTTAATAGCCTTGAAAATGCTTGTTCATGTCACTGTATTTCTTGATTATGCAACATAATCTTGTGACAGTAATTTCCAAAGGCCATGGACAAAGTAGATTCAATTTTGGCACATACTAATCTTGTTAGCTGAATTTGCAAGAAGGAAACAAATACTGATAGACAGGTATTAAAGGGAAAGTGAGTATAAATTATTTTGTTCTAATTGTTTTTATCATTGAGAAGTTTAATGTCAGTTGCCCTAGAAACAGGTTCTCTGTAGAAGCCTTTTGGAAGTTACAGGAACAAGGGTGAGCGAGTGCAGAAGCCGTATGTCTTCCAATACTTGAAACAACTCTTTAGTTTCTCATGAACTGGAATATTTTAGTGAAAAGTTAATAATATATGTTTCTACTTGTAACGTTAAAAGAACCAGGTGGATGATACTCCAAGATACAATTTTGGTGTTTTGGTCCAAAGTACCTACTTCCTATTAGAAGAATTAAAATAACTGCAGAAAATTTGGGGTAAAATAAGCCTAACCATTGTTTCTTCAATGCTCAAAAGCTGCCTTTCAGTGACAATAATAAATTATCCTTCTCCTTCCAGTGCTTTAGAAAATGTTGTCAGCTTTTTGGACCAGGTTTTCAGCAGAAAAGATTTAGGCAGGTTTAGCTAGCTGTCTGTGGAAGTGAAAATAAGAAACACTGGAAATGGTGATTATTAGACCTAGAAAGATCAGATTCAGTGATGTGTGAACTGAATGCTAGAACACTGGTGCAGAGCATACGTGGCATGAATCATCCCAATTAAATGGAGGAAATTACTTAGCCACATGAAAAAAATTATACCCTGACATTAAAAGCTGCTAGTTTGTTTTACTTTTTTCTGGCACTTTATTATTCCTGAAGCTTTGTAGTTCCCATGATGAGTGTTCTAATTACAAACATTAAGAATGTCTTCTGATTGTTTTGAGTTCGCTAATAACTTGATATGCTAAATAAATCAAGCAGATCCCAATCCAAATGTAGCGTCTGCTTTGAAAATACAGTGTATTTCCTCTCTGCTGTGTGAAGTAGGTCTGAACAGCTGGAACAAATGTTCTTGTTGCTAAATTATAAATTACAGCTGTCGAGAATGAAACATTTAGTTCCAGTACTCAAG
Source organism: Chloroceryle aenea (assembly GCA_013399075.1). NCBI lineage: Eukaryota > Metazoa > Chordata > Aves > Coraciiformes > Cerylidae > Chloroceryle > Chloroceryle aenea. The sequence goes on from VWZY01009500.1 coordinate 53,394, forward strand.
AAATAGATTTTTAAGAAGTCTTCCCATTTATCAGTTTAGCCATTGATTATGTGTGTAAGGTCACTGAATCAGAGCAGTAATGAATGGAATTCTTGATTGTTCAAATACCAGACTAAATGTACCCATAGTTTTACATCCAGGAACTTGATAATACTTTAAAATGCCTCTAAGCATTTAAGGAAGTACTGCTATATGCAACCACTTGTGTGCTGGTTTTCTGGTCACTGGTAATGTTTGAATAGCAGAGTCAGATCAATCTGATTCCATGAAGTACTTATTTGTCAGGTTTTCAGCATGTCAGGTATTGTGTGGTAGCAGTTTAACTTGCCAAAAGTTGTGATTGCCTTGATGGCACATGGAGTCGCAGGGAGGTTAGGACTAGGGGTAGATTGAGCTTCCTGCCGTTATCCATTTAACTGACAGACTTATTTTCCTTGGTGCAAGAGGCAGGAGGAAGAAGGTTGCTGTATATGTTCCAAAATAGATATTTACCATCACAGTCTGCTGCTGTTTCTTAGGCTTGTCTTGAGGTCAAACCTGAAATAAGAATATAAATTTGACCCAGTATTTTCTTTTTTTTTAGCATTGGTCCCACTTAGGTCATGTGTGAACAGTTCTGTTATCCACACACACTGATGGCTTCAGTCTTCCCCAGTGTAGAAAGGTCTACTGCCTTCAACCTTTTTGAGTTTTCTGCCCTTGTTTTCATAGATCTCTACTAATTATGGTTGTTTTGAGCGGAAGGTTAAGGAATATCTGCAGGGTGCTTGTGACACTGCTGTGCCTGCATACTGTTTCTGTGTTCAAGATTTCTGTTTATGAAATCATTAATTCAGCATCTTTTAGATGCCGTTTCAGTAGAAATAGCTAAGATGTGCAAGTGTTACAGGTCCTTTTGAAGTGATGTGCGGCTGGGAAGAACTACGAGCAAGGAAAAAAAAATGTGGTTTTGTTCTTGCAGAAATACTTGAAGACGAGTTTTCTTAAAAATTTGTAGTAGGGTTTGACACCTTCTGGTTCTGATGCCTTTTGTGGTGCTTCCTCCAAAGTTCCAGTTTTCTTCCTGGGTGTTTCATGAAAGTCTGCACTGGGGAGGTTTTTCCAGTCTGAATGCTTAGACGCTTGCTTTCTCTACTTGACAATCAGACTGGATAAAACTCCGTGTTATTCCTATGACGCTATTTAAGTAAGTCTTGAAAAACTGTGGATATGCTCAAGAGGGAGAGGGGACCCAGTCTTTGCATAAGATTCTTTAAACAGAAACATGAAGCTGAATGACAGCGGTTAAGATCTTACCCATTGTCTGAAGTTGGCTGCTGTTCTCTTTCCAAATGCCCTTCCTCAGCCTGTGAATTCTTCATAGCGACAGAATTCTCATTGAGGCAGCACAAACTACTTCTAGAGAAGAGATCTAAGTGTCACAGATGTAAATATGTTTGAGGATGTCATTCTTAGTGCAAGTTGTTTTAGATTCCATTTCAGTGTAGTACGAAATCTGAGACATAACTTTTCCATCTTTAAGCATCGATAAACCCACCTTTAAAAAAAAAGTCAGCACAAACAAATAAAAGGCAGCAATTGCAGCTAGAGAAGGGGAAGAAGTAAGCACTTCTCAGATGAACAGTAGTTCATGAAGAAACTTTTGCATCAGGTGTAAGTTTGTAGCTCAGCAGTTTATTGAACAAATTAATCCTCTTTCTGCCTGAGGAATATCAATGAGCTATTTAGCACCCTTCACCTTCTCTTCAAATCTATTCGCTAAATATCCTTTTATTTGCTGCTGGCAAACGTAGAATTCAGTTCTGTAGTGGGGAATCCAGAAGCTGTGTTTTACTGCTTTTTTTCTGCCTCTATTGGAAAAGCGTACAAATATTCTCTGCACAGACCAGTTTCACTTAGAAATTCACTTACAGAAAATGTTTCTGGGGTAAACTAGGTCATTCAGACTGCAGGAAACAAGAGAAAAGTATGTTGACCAAATGGGCAAAATGAGTTTGTTAGGAAATTGAGTCCGGACGGAGGCACCGCTCTGTCCAGATGGTAGCTCAGCTCAATCATTCAGCTTGAATAACAAGCAGGATTTTTGTTTCCCTGTTTTGCGCCAGGAATGCTTTGCTTTTGGGGACATAAATGATGTTTCAAAACTAGAGCACTTGCAAAGATAGTATAGCTTGCAAATTAAAGACAAGATCTTGTCCTTGGTAGGCATCTAATTCTTCTGAATTTACCTAGTATTAACTTTGGGTTGTATTGCTCTGCCTCTTGCTCTGGTCAGTCAGAACCACTCATAGCTGCTATGTAACGTGTTCATTACGAGGTTAGATGCAGCATTTACAATACTCTGAAATTATCTCGAAGGCCTTTATATAAAATATTTCTTTGCAATAAAAACATCACTATAAGGGCTAAAGAATCCTGTCTTCCAAATTTATATTGTGCAAATGTACATTTTATAGTTTACATTTTGAGCATTCCTTACTGGACTGTTGTGCATATATCCATACATATATATGCACACATATGTACCTGTTCCTAGTGCAGCTGCAGTTTTATTCTGTGGTCTGAAACCAGTATCTCCTAGCCAACAGTGTAAGAGGAAAGGAAGCCAACAACACTATAAGCCCTCTCCTCAGTACGGTCTCTTAAGGTTCAGAAACCAGAAGGCAAAACCATGAATTTTTAATGCACAAAGGCCAAATGTCAGTGTATTTTTATTTTATTTTTAACTAGAAATGGGAAAAGATGCTGCTTAGACTTAAAATAACTGCAGGTCTCCATCTGGCTCCGTCTTTGCTTTTCTAATGAGATTCCCTCTGACGGAGAGTTGGGCACTGGTTTCAGAAGTAACTTACACATGTGCCTAAATTAAATAGTCTACTTATATATCAGTCTTCAAAATCTGAAATGTGCATGTTTAAAATAAGTTCTGCGAAAAAATAATTTCTTACACTTGATCATTTCAGAACCGTGAACACTGAACTGATGATACAGATTGCTGTGCACAGAAACATTTGACTGCGAGCATCACTGGGGTTGTGCTTATGCTCCCTGTATACTAAGAAACTTCTCTGCAAATACATATTTGTAGAAGTATGTGATTTCCTGCATCAGTTTCAGGCCTCCTTTTAGACTGGTAGTAGCTATATAATGGAATCCACTGAGGATGGCTATCCCAGAAAGCTACAGTACAACCTATCAATTTCATAAGATGTAATGCCATTTATTTTCTTGTATGTTTTCTGAATTGTGATGAGTATACTCACTCTACTCCTGTACTGTGCTTAAAGGGACAACTATCCTATGTCTATAGAGCAGAGGAAGGGTGGAGTTTTTTGCTGCTATTGCATATTAACATGCTAAGAGATTCACATTTTTCTTGTTCATATCTTCTTTAGAAGTCAATTATTTTAAATTAGCTCATGAAATGTTTTGAAGAACAAATTATTTCCTTTTGACTTTGAGGTAAAGGAAAAATAATTAAGTAGTTCTGAACTGAACAAATACCCATTACTTTTCAGTACCACAGACATATTTCCCTATGTATTTTTTTTACAGGTCATTCAAACTGCAGATTTTTACCTAGGAAAGCCATTTAGGTAGACGATCTGCTAATTATCTGACATGGCTACCTCTTTAAAAACCAAGAACTAGCAGTTGAAGACCTGTGCTGTAACAAAGAGGGGAAAAATTAAAGAGAAGAGATTTTAAAAGTTGACTATGAAAAGAACTGTTTGTTTCACAGTTAGTCTGAATGTGGTCCCACCCTGAAAGCAGATTGTGCTAAAGGCTGAAAATGTTAACTTGAGAAAATCAAAATAATCAAATATATCTAGTTTGCTGAAATGGCATAATATACTTAGCATATTGGTAGGAGTAGATAGCTGTCTGCCTATGAATTTTTGAGTTTTTCCTCTGCGAGGCATTCCAGGTTCAAGTTGTTTGGACATGGTCAAAGAGAAATCAAACAGGTGATAGTCTGATCCTCTCTACACTGTTACCACAGATTTTACATCCTTCTGTCCATCCATCTTCACAATCTGTAACTTGGGAGACCTAAAGCATATTTTTTAGCTAGGTTAACAGCTGGGAATACCTTGTGCAGTGTATGCAATTTATCTTTCTAGTGAAGAGACGTTATCAGCTATTGGGCCTACAGTGTGTTCTCACTCATTAATCATTCTTAGCTCCTCTTGTGCAAACATATCCTTGTAGTTTTATTGTAACAAAATTGGGATTTTTTTTCCTGTTTCATTTAACAAGTAGGAATGTTTGTTTAACAATTTTTTTTACCTCTCTTATTTAGTAACATCATGTTTTAACTTCATACCTGAAGGTAAAATACACCCAAGTACTTTAAATGGGGGAAAAGTAAGCTGAATAATGAGACTTTTCCTGCACAAAATCTTTAGAGTAATAGTATCATTAAAAAAAAAAACCACCTATTTGAATGTAAATTGGCTTAGTAATGGAACTTCACAAATGTAAGTTTCAGTCTTTTACCTTCTGCAACATCCTAAGCTGACAACTAGGTCTATGTAGCAGAATGGCCTGAAGAGGCTTCTGTCTGTACGTATTACTTACAAACACTTGAAAATGGGACAGTGCACTAGTGAATTGGGCCTCAGCTGTTTACCTTCCCAATCGGAAATGTGTTAGGTCCTTTGGCACTAAGTTTGCAGTCTGAGGTGTTACACACAGTGGTATAGCGAGTACATGTCCCACTGTGAAGGCTGTGACTTGATGCTACTAGAAACAGTGGACTGGTCATACGTGCCTTGTGTTTGGGAAGCTGCTGTTCTTTAACACTGAGATCTCTGTTAAGGTTTGAGTTAGGATGTGAGTTGCAGGAAGCATGCCTAGAATGGGAAAAAAACTACTTTCTGTGGTGGTCTGGATTGTTCAAAGTAAAGTTCAGTTGCTCCTGGTTTAACCTCATCTATCTCAGTCCTTACTCTCCAGCTGACTCCCCACCATGTCACCCTGCCCCACATCACAGAACAAAGGCAATAGAAGGAAAAGCATTAGTATATCAGCATTCATTTTCATGCCTCTGAGGTTATGGGGACTTTTTTGTTGTTTTTTATTTGGCTTTTTTTTAATATTGCATGCTTGTTTGATGCTGGTTTAAGCTCTTTACTGTTCATCTTAAGTAAATCTACCTCTCTGGAATTGTTCTGGGTCTGAAATTGCAAGGTGCTGAGCACTGACCTTAGAAAAGTAATGTAGGTAGTTGTCCAGCTGTGGCTGCAGATATGATTTGGATACTGAAGCATTTGCTATTTTAGAGCCTTTTATTGCTCAAAGTTGTGTCTCTAAGGGGGTCTTGGTTTTAATTCTGTTGAATATGCCCTCCTTTAACGCATGAGATTTTTGTATCTTCAGATGAGTGTCAGATAGCTGGCTATCATTATAAGTTCTGTAATTCACTAACTTCACATTAATGGTGTGTAGTGTCTCAACGAAAGATATTAGTTCTAAGGTAAACATAGTTGTAGCTGAACTTGATGTTCCCTCTTTCACCCTTGCTGACAAATTGATCTGTACAGTGGGAATTTTGTACTGGTCTAAACCTATGTATGGGAATTGACTAAATGCATATAAACCTTAGTCCGTACGAGAGGCAGTGAGCCGTCGAATCTGTGGGCACAGGGATCTATTCCATCCCACTACCAACATTAGCTTTCAAATAAGCAGGTCTGATCATTAGCAGGATGCTTTCTACTTGTTAACATAAATTTGAAAAACTTTAATTCTTTTGGGAATAATGTTGACTGTTGGTTCCTGTCACATAGGATAACTGTTTTTTTCTTATTATAGGTACCTGTCATAGGACTTTTTGCACTTGAGAAGCTCTGCCAGGACAAAGTAAGATATTTCTACAGTTAGCATGTCCAATAGATTCCTTTTTCGGAGAAGTTCAATATATTTGTGGGATTTAAAGATGTGCTGAATCTAATTTTCCTGGAGTTGCAGGAAATATTCATTACAACGCATTGTGTCTCTTGGAGTTTGACCTTCACTGACCTGAGTGCACTGTGATTTATTTTTTTTACTTTTTTTTAGCTGCTTTCATTCTGCTTTTCCTCCTTGGATGTTAATAGAGGTAAAGGAGTTTGTATGTCCAGCCTTAGTTCTTCACAGTCTTGATGCTTTCCTGCCATTCGGGCTGCTGCTGAGGTCAGTGTTCCCTGTTCCTGTGTTTTCAAATCTCCAGTCTCTTTGTCTTGGCTTCTGGTTTTGGCAAGCATGTAATGAAGTAGTTTTGCTTTATGTATTGCCCTCACACTTAAGAACTTGTGCCGTTTATTGGTTTGCATAGTAATTCTATCCTGAGCTTTAGAACTTAAAAGGATGGAGTTTGTGCTTTCTGCAGGAGTAGAAACTCTCTTTTTTAATCATCTTTATTATTAGAAACTCTGCTCCATCCTGTGGAGAAATACTAGTGCTGGAACAGCAGGAGTTTTAAAACTACCAAATAAGTGCACTGATGGCACTGGCCTGATCAACACTCAGTCACTTACTTAGGGCCAGGAGGTGGAGGAGGGAGGCCTTCTTTTCTAACTTGTGAAGTTAGTGGAAGTAAACAGTGCCTGAAGTCTGTTGGCTATTGCACTGCACTCTTAAGAAGTTATTACTTAATTATTACTTAAGAAGTGTAATGTAAGAAGCATGCTTGCCACAGTAACAAAAAAAGAGCCTTGTTCCTTGTTACATCCCCCACTGAAGAGGGCCAGTTTATTTGTTTGTATGTATTTTATGAATGTAAAAGTTTCACTGAATTCCCAAAGTATTAGTTCGGTGAAAAAAATGGCAACTGCACGTAAAACTCCTCACAGTTAACTTCTTAACACTCTGTGGGCTTTTTCCAGTATTAGTTCAAACTAGGAAGTTCTAACACAATGTCACTTCATGCATTTATTTTGGATGGCAGCTGGAGAAGGTGGTTGTGGGCACCATTCCTCCTGTGTTCAGATAAGTCTTCCAATGGCTGAGTGCTGTAGCTGTTGGCTACCAGAGCAGGTCCAAGACTGACCCCTTGACACATGAAAATAGGCAGCTATGAGTGAGCTGCCTGCTGCTCAGGTCTCAAGCCTGTGTCTGGGTCAGTTACATCACAGGGCGCAATATATTTGCGGTCAGGTAATACATGGCCTTGCAGCTGAACTTCTGATGTGAAAAGTCTCAAATTGGAATACCAGTTGTGTATCCTAGTACCTGTTTTTCTTTCTTCCCAAACACTTCGGAAAATTGCTGCGTCTGCCCCAACAAACGCAGTATGATGGCTCCTACCAAGGACAACTAGAAGCTTGGTCTGAGCACATGTTACACTTCAAAGTTGGATACTGATTTATTGCCTTGGTTATACATTCCGTGAGGTGGCGTGAGGGTTCCTAGGCTTTGCTGATCATCTTTGCAAGTCTGAGTTTGGGTCCAGTTTCAATGGATTTTTCTGAAATGAGGCAATGAGCTCTTTGAGTCCATTGCGTGGGCACCGAGTCTTTTTTCTTCTGCTTGTGAACCTCTGGAAGTGTTGCTCATCTCTGATTGATAGATGAGACTCTGAAACCGCTATAATTAAGATACTGTTCACACTGCCATAATTACAAGATAAAGCAATTTTATTAACTAGGATTATTTATTAGTCACAGCAATCAAAGCTGTATGTTGATTAGTCACAGGAAGACCTGACAGAGCATGGATGTTAACAAAGTATCCAATGTGTTAATTTGTAGACCTGTCGTATTTGTCACGGTGGCAGTAAATGGTATTAAACTGCTTTTTCAGTGGGATCATTAGCAATAACCTTTTGGGTTGATGCATCTGCCACAATTTTTACAATATTTCTTGATTTACTTTTTAAGCACATCAAGTATGAAGATTTAATTTAGGTTTTTTAGAAAGAATTGGGATTTTATTAAACTCAAATTAGGAAAATTCTTTAATTGCTTTGGGTTATTAAATTTGGTGCCTAAGGTATCTCAGCCACTACCTTAAATTTAATCAAGGTATTTGGTTTAGTTTTCAAACAAAAACAGACCTTGTAACTATTAAAGGAAGAAACAAGAATTGGGGGACTTCTGACAGTTAAAAATTGTTTCCAGTTCCAAAATTCCCTGCCATGCCAGTGCTCCTTTATCCTCCTCCACCAAAGAGGGTGTGTTATGTATTTAGCAGGGTGTGCAGAGTTAGCTGTGTGAATTAGCAGATGGTAACCTGGTTAACTTAGTTAATGATCATCTAAGCAGAGAATGTGGCTCATGATTGAATTTTAATTTGGGCCTTCACATTTAATTTTAATTTGGATGCTCAGACCGCAAACAGTGGTGCCGGCACTGGTAAACCCCAGGGGGGTTTGTTTTTTTTTTTCCTTTTTGGAGGTTTTTTTGAGGTGAATGGGGGGTTCCCTGAGCCAGGGAAGCCCGAGGAGTGAAGGAGAGACGTGGCAGGACTCAGCATCTCTCACGGGAGAACCCGCAGGAGAGTTGAACGCAGCGAAACCGGAAGCAGCGCTTGGGTAGCTCTCACCAGCTCGCTGCTTGGCACTGGGCAGCAGGGCAGACATGAGGAGATNNNNTCTGGAGTTAGAGGGGCAAGCCAACAATGGCACAGGTGACAGTCTGCCTGGTTTGGAGGAGTAGCCCAAGGCAAGATGGCCTACTTCTATGACAACCTCTTTATCAAGCAAATGAGAAGAGTAATTGTCATCAGTGACTCCCTCTTCAGAGGAATGGAGGGCCCTATTTGCTGACCAGACCCAACCCATAGGGAAGTTTGCTGTCTCCTTGGTGCCCAGGGAAGAGACCTTACTGGATGAGGAGAGGCTGAGGGAGCTGGGGTTGTTCAGCCTGGAGAANGGCAGACATGAGGAGATCCGCAGAGTGCCGCAGCTGTGGGCAGCTGGCCGGTGGTGGTGCCCGCTTGGGCAGAAGGGGCACCTTCTCTTAAAGGATGCAGCAACCCGGGCAGCGCTGCCGCAAAGCTGGGCATGCTGCAGCCTGGCTCCGGTACTGGTTGGCAGTATTAACAGCAGGTGTGTGGGGTGTGACCAGGTGTGACCTCCTTTGCATGGTGGCTGAGCTACAGNTTGGTGCCCAGGGAAGAGACCTTACTGGATGAGGAGAGGCTGAGGGAGCTGGGGTTGTTCAGCCTGGAGAAGAGGGGGCTCAGGGGGGTGGGACACACCTCATGACTCTCTACANTCTATGACAACCTCTTTATCAAGAAAATGAGAAGAGTAATTGTCATCAGTGACTCCCTCTTCAGAGGAATGGAGGGCCCTATTTGCTGACCAGACCCAACCCATAGGGAAGTTTGCTGTCTCCTTGGTGCCCAGGGAAGAGACCTTACTGGATGAGGAGAGGCTGAGGGAGCTGGGGTTGTTCAGCCTGGAGAAGAGGGGGCTCAGGGGGGTGGGACACACCTCATGACTCTCTACAACTACCTGAAGGAAAGCTGCAGTCAGGTGGGGGTCGAGCTCTTCTCTCAGGCAACTAGGGACAGGAGGAGAGGGCATGGCCTGAAGCTGCACATGGGACATACTTATGTGCCATGAATCACTTCATCAGGTCTCTGAGACTTTTTACTACTTAAAAATAGAATGTACCATCTCGATGTAAAGCAAAACCTTTCCTGGGACTTTCAATCAGTGCAACATCAGCTGTTGTCTTGACTGAGCACAAGAGTCTTTTCAGCACACTGATTCTGTAGCAACAGTCTTGGATTTTACACAGGTAAAATATAGCAGATGTTTTGTAGCCTAAACTTCTTGAGTTGTAAATTAACAGCTCATGACTTGCTGAGCTGTGAGCAGTTGAGTGGTGACAGTACAGCACTTTCAGTAGGAGACAGAATGTTTCAATATTTTCTAATGCTAATGTGGAGCAGGCCCTAGTTCTGCCAGTGAGTACAGGGAAGTCAGAATTTATGTTGAATGCTGTAAGTAGCACAGCAGCAAAGCAGAAAATTTCCAGCCTCAAGTGAACACACACAATATTGGTTCAATATCTTGTTGCAGTGCTTCAGAGAAATAGAAATCGGGAACAGAAGAGAACAGACCATATAATTTGTTTCCTTGCCAATGTAAGATGATTCTATCGCATTTTATTGAGTCTAACTTCAAAACTCTTGAGGAACAGAGATCACAGTAGTTTCCTTGAGAAACAGCCAAATGCTTTTCATTTGTTGAGAAGCTTTGCTCTCTACCCATCCTCATTTCTCCCTTCTAGTTATATCTTTGTGCCAGCCCATTTCTTTATTGTTTGTGCACTTCCTTGGTATTTTCCCACCTCACCATTTGACAAAAGCTGTACCTATTCTCTTCCTTTCTAACAAAATTTTTCCTGGCGAATTGAAAGCAATTTAGAAAAGGTTTTGTCAACATTTGTTTAGGGATGGTTGGGAGAGGGATGAGGAGAGGGAGGATATCACAATCACTTTGTTACACATGTTTGAAAAGAAGAAAATACGATGACCAAGTTTGCCTTAATAGTGAAAATTGCCTGACAGTTGCAAAGGGGCTTTGATTTTGTTCTGTTTTGCTTTAATGTGTCACTTTCTAAAACTTCACCTGTTTCTGTCTAATTCTGTTTAATGCTCCAAATCTTGTTTATGGTCACAGAGGAAACACTACCTTATAAGCAAACCAATAATTTTTTGTTTGTGTAACTGAAATCATGAGTCAAATTGTTAGTACAGATCTAACTATTAAAGAAAAAAGTAACAATGCAATTAAAACTGTTCTGCATCTGCTTCTCTGTCTCTGCCCCTTTTCCCAGGTGCTGTGCTCCCTCTTGCACTGTTCCTTAGGGTCCTGACATTGGTGGATTCATACTTGTGTTGGAACCCCTTGTTGGCAGGACTAGGATGCTCATGTTATCTCGTTTTGTTTTCCTTTCCTTCCTCCCTCTCGGATCCCCTCAGAATTGCTTTTGTGTTTGCTAATCTATTTCTAAAGATTCCTCTTTCTTCATTAGTCCTGAGCTCCAGATTATGGCCATGTTTATTATCTGTGATACCCTTTTTATATGTTAGGTACTATTTATTTCTTAGCTTCGTTTCCCTAAAACTGGTTTTGTCCAGCTACAGGTCTATATTATTTTTAAGCTGATCACGGGTGAGTTGTAGGGTCTCTGGTGCTGAGCCTGTGCCCAACTCAACCCAAACCAGTGCTCCACCACACCACGGCCTCCACTTGGCAAGGCCTCTGCTATCAGACCAGGCCTTTGTCTCTCTGCACTGTGTTGGTATCACAGAAATCAGAATTAATCCTGATTATCCATAAGGCAACCCTCTTAATTAGAGAATTGCTAAGCTAGGTAGAGCTACAGGCATGTTAAGAGAGAAGTAGACAGAGTAGGCTGGACAGGCCTCTGTCCTGGGGCCTGGCAGATTCCCTAAGAAGCTTATGGTCTGTTAGGTCTCAGCAAAAATGCAGTGTGTGTGGTGTTGCAGAACTACTTCTTAAGCATCCGAGTCTCTCTGGCTCTTGTCAAAGTACCTAGATACTTAGCTCTCCACCGTGCTGTTTGAGACTTTTTCATATCTATCTGGGATACACTGGAAACTATTTCCATTACATTTCAAATGTAATTTGAAGGTAGGATGTTGATTACTCCCTAGTTTTGCTTTGCCTTTTGTCGTAAAGGTAACTGCATGTTAAGTTTAGTCTTTTACATATTTGCCTCATGGTATTTTGGTATTTTTTTTCTTCAGTGCTATGTTTCTTAATTCTTGCTTATATTCCTATAGTCTGTTCAAAACTTAACGTCCATTTTCAGCAGAAATATTACTGTAAATGCTTAGTTTGTTTTGTCATACTGTATATAATTACATGTTGTATTTTATACAAATATAAAAAGTACATACTAATTTATAGCGGTGGGAGTAGCATAAGAATAGTGGGTTAGGAAGGGAAATTTAGGTGAATCTAATTTTATAGCTATAGTAGGTTTATGTCTAAGTCTAGTCTCTATGCTGGAAAGTTTGGCCTTGATGTCTCTTTAGAAGATGTTTCTTAATTTCCCAAAGGCTCTGTAAAGACACAGTAACATGAGGAGATGGGATATAGAATAAAAGCAACTGTTGATTTAGATGTACCTTTACTGGAAATAGCATATGGAATTTTAACTCCTGACTTTTTCTCTCCAAGGAGTGATCAAGGTGTAAGAGCATTGAGAGATGTTCTTGCAGATAATCTCTCTATTCCTAAAGATTGTATGTGTCTCCCCTGAACTGCCACCTAGTTTCTCTGGGAAGCTCATCTATGAGTGTGTATACTCAGGCCTGACTGTGTGTCTATATATATACACATTGTAATACTTTTTTTTTTGTCTGCTGCTTTACTCAGTACAGAAAAAAATTTCTTTTCCAGTTTCTCATTATGTTGGAAGGCCTGCCATATGTGAAGCACACACAGATTAAGCTCCAAGGAGAGAGCATTTTTAATTCACAGTAAGTCTTGCAAGTAGATTTTATTTTCATTATCCTCTTGTCAACCTATTTTAACACTATTGCAAGGGGCTGAAGTCTAGAGAGCTGGTGTAGATGATAGGATGCTTATTTCTGACAGATCCATCATTTCCCAGCTTCTCTTTATAGAAATCCATGTCTGTAGGCACATGTGTAGCTCTAAGTATGGCTAGGAATTCAAGTTTATGTATAGTAATTTTGCAGGATGTATGCTGACCTCTTTCCATTATTTTCTTTGCTTTCAATAATACAGAGTCATAGAATGCATTGGGTTGGAATGGACTTTAAATATCATATAGTCCAGCCCCCTGCAGTAAGCAGGGAAATCTTTAACTAGATCCGGTTGCTCAGAGCCCTATCAAGTGTGACCTCAGATGTCTCCAGGGATGGGGCCTCCACCACTGTATACTATGTTAGATAAATGTCCTTAATTTGAAATGGAGGAAATAAGTATTGTCTTGAGGCAGTTGAACCAGGGAGCTGGCAAAATGAAGTTAATCCTTCAGAATACATGCATAGTACTACTGGGGAAAGATTCCTGATCATTTTTTGTATCTCTTACTCGATGGAATATCCAGTAAGGATTGAATTAAGAATATTTTTAAGTGTGGTGTGCTTACTGTTGCTCTGAACTCCGATACTCTTGTAAGGTATGTGTTTCAAAGATTTGCTTTGCTAAGGTACATTTATAATCATAACACCTCTTCACAAGAAAGCACACACAAAACATGTAAGCAACATGGTTACAGGACAACTGTGAAGAAAGGAGAGGACCAGAAAGCATAGTCGGATTATCAAGAGCAGAATCAGGTGTGAATCACTATTAGGAGCACAAATGTTACTCTCCAGAAAAATAATTATTTGTAAATGTCTGCCTTGGGGGAACAAGTTATCTCCTCAAGCTACACCACAGATTTATAGCTAGGTATGTGCAGTCCCCTGTGATTTACATTGCCCTATGCTTTGATCTTGCTCTCTCTGTTTGCCTCCAGAGAGAACCTGAAGGAAAGACATGACAGAAACAGCTCAATTCTTATTCTCTTCTCTGAACTACTTGTTACTCTCATGATGCATTGAGGGTCTGTCCTCTGGGGATCAGAATAAAATAAAACAATCCCTTGGTCAAACCTAATTTTTCTCTCTCTAGGCTGTATGTGATGCTATGGCCTCATCATGTGTGCAGACACCTAGACACTGGGGTCTGCTCTCAAGAGATCCCAACTTGCTTTGGTTCTTACTTCCCTGCAGCAGGCAAGGCAGGTCTCAGCTCTAGAGCAGACTCCTTGGGGGAGATACTTGGTGTTTTTACAAAGCACCCTTTTTGTTCATTTGGGCTTATCTATTTGTAAGTATATATACAGCATCTGCTAAGAGCCTTTAAAACAGAAATAGTTCAGCTTAATATGCAGCTCTAGTACTTGAAGCTACACTGATACAGATGGCATGCTCGTTATGCTTACGAATTCAGAGATATTAAGTAGAGTGCCTGTATGTACTGAACATCTATTTTTCTTGGGTTTTTGACAGTAGTCGCAAAAATAGTTGTGTGACATTCGTAAACAGATGAAGCCATTAATTATAGCACAGCATGTTGAGCATTGTATTTAGGCAAGCTAGAGTTTAAAGTTTCTGGACTCATAGCTGTGGCACAGCTGCACTGTCAGAGGTTTTGGGTTGCCATTCATGTACTACTATGAGATATTTGCTCAGCTTTCTGCATTTAAGGAAGCATAAGTGACAGTTCTACTGTTGGATCAACACTGTGTCTGAGAGGCCAGAGTCTGCTGGCTGTTAAAATAGACCCACTGTGACTGGAAAGCTATAATTCATCTTTTCAGTAGCTGGTTCTGTTAATTGTAATTGGGTTTTACTGTCGAAGTTGTACATAACCCCCTTGGACTTACTATTCTGAGGAGTCTAGAAGGGAGACAGCCACAGCAGGTGAGCCCCAAGTGGGTAGTGATTGTCAAACCATACCCCAGCTGACAGATCATCCCAGAGAGAGGTGGCTGCCTTGTCAGACCAGCGGGCTTTGTTGAAGCTGACTAAACCTTTATTTAAACAAATGATTGGCATCCAGTGTTCAGTTTTCCAGAACTGGCAGGTAGAGAATTAACTGTGTTATGAATCTATCTCAAAGATACATTTCAGGTATGAAACTGAACCTTATTCATATTAACATCTGTGTAGTAAAATAAACTTGGATTTCAGATAGTTACAGATGGCTTGTATTGTTTGAGTATGGAATTCCCATAGTATGGTTTACTCTTTGGTTGCTTTGTTTCAGTTGGTATTAAAGCATTACTTCTGCTGTACTGTGTACTCCAGTGACTACAAACAAGTTCTAAGTTTTTTTTAGTACTCAGAGTCAAGACCCAAATCCCTTCCTGTCAAGCATTTGTACACTTGTGAAGGAGAGTGAGCTCTCTGGAGGTAGGAATTTCCAAGTGGGTGAGAATAAAGGGCAGGGAGCTTAAGTGAGGCTCCTACAGGCAGGTAGCAGCTCAGCAGCAGGGCGTGCAGTTTAATGTAGGGTGATTTTCCATCCTGAGGGTGCTCTAGCATCTTCTCTGAACATCTGTGATTTAACACTTTTGGATTTGTAACATAAGTAAATGTAGTCAAATCCAGGCTTATTTCTGATTATTATTAAATTATTTTTCTGCCTAAATAAGGCAAATTTACCTGATGAAATGCCCTGAATAAATTTCTATCAGAAGGCCCTTCTAGTCTGTGAGATGAGTTGTCAGTCTAGTTATATTTTCCAGCAGAAGTGGATTGTGTTTGGATTTCATACTATGAAATTCAGCTGGAAATGGAAAAGACATGGGAAAGGTTGTCTCTTCCATACTCGGTAGTTGCCTGGCAGCTCAGCCTAAGGCGGGAGGTATCATCAAGGTTACAAAATGGTGTAATTTATGAAGGTAGGATTTTTTTCCAGGCAGGGAAAAGTTTCCAACTTGGTAATTTTGAGCAAGTCTAAAAATGAATCCTTAAGTCATGCTATTTATAGCAATAAATGTTTATTGATTACATTTTCTATATGTAACATCTGTGTCCATTTGGAAGTTGATAGGAGGGCTGCATGAAGTTTTAAATGCTGAGAGTTATGACCATTGTTGCTAGAAAGGTCTGGATTTATCTGCTTTTTAATTTAAACCTTATATACAGTGGCAGAAAAATCAACAGTTCTTAATAAAATGCTCATTGAGGCTTCAGTTTCGTGGCCAGAAGAAATTTAAACATCAACTTTTCTGTCATAGTCAAATGTGTAGCTAACATCTTGACCCCTCTGTTAGTACATTTCTCTGCCAAATGGGCAATTCATCCCTGGTTTAGTTTTGCTAACAAATATACACGGTCTTTGAAAAGTTAGATATTTATGCTTCTGTCTCAGCATTGCTTTCCTCAACTTTTACAGTGAAAACATGCCATTTATTTGTGCAAAAAAGCTGTATCATTTGAAGCGCTGACTAAACTGCAGTTGACTTTGAAATGCTGGAAGTGCGTGTTGTTGTTGTAGATGTCTGTCAAACCTCCCCTGTCAGTCTCAGTGCTTTTTTGGCAAACTGGAGGAGAATTAATGAGCAGCAAATGCAGAAATAGGAATGTGCTTGTAAACTGTATAAATTTGGTGCTTTGTGCTTAAGCGACTTTCTTTAAGAAAGACGGGTGGCAGTAGATTGCCCCTGTTCTTTGGCAGCAATAGAGTGTTTTAAAGTCTGTTATGCACATCTTTTTATTATTTTAAGGGACTATATTGTTGGGTTGTTTGTTTTTTAAGAATTGCATCTCTGAGGAAACTGTTTAGCTAAGTGAAATATATAAAGCAGAAGGTATCCAAAGTCTTGTTGACATGAAAAAAGGATGGAAAATATGTGAAGTTCTTCTTTACATAAACAGCTCCTATTTTTCAGGAGATATCATGATCTGTGGGCTAGAATAGAGGAATCCTTAGGAAGCCCTGCAGATGCTTGTTAATGACAAGCAATGGCAGAGAAGGAGCTACTGTGAAATGGGGTACCATTTGCCTAACTTAAGACAACAGTAAAATGATTTACAAAACATGGTAGAGGAAGGTTAAGTTGTTTGATTTGTTTGTAAGGTATTATTCTGAATTATGCTGGTTACTTTTATTATTAAGAGGAGCAGGATACTGCAAATGATCTTTTCTGGGGTACTGAATTGATAGCAGATTTTTCAGGAGACTCACATGATTATGACCTGTGGTGCATTTTCTCAGCCTTTGTACTCCAATTACACTTTCTGTAGTGTATGGAAACATACCCCCCTTCCTACATGTGGGCCCTGGACCCATCTCTCCCTGGCTGAGGCTTTGGGCTGTTAAAAGGGTGGCTGGAAGGACTGTGACCAGCACAGGGCAGTTCTGGTGGCCCACACAATGGCCCCAGAAGCTTCCAGCTGTCCAAGCTCTGCTGGTTATGCCCAAGACAGGAGCTTTTCAGGTGGACAGCACCTCTCTCCTTTCTCCGTAAGAGGCTTCACAGTCTACTTGAACTGAATGTGGGCTGAGTAGCAAAGTTTTTTTTAAATTGTCCAGTCTTGAAAGTTTTGTCCATCATGAACCATCAAGGACTGAAATTCTGTCTGCTTGGCACCCTAAGCTGAACCCCTGACAGATTCTGGCCGAGGCTGGCAGGAGATTGTCATTCCAGCACAGCATGGCACTTCCTTCATGACACCCATATTGGAGGCAGCTGGTGGAGGAACATGGCTCTAGTGAGAGGAGTGCAGAGGGAAGGATGCCCACGGCTCTCCTCAAAAGCATGGCTGCAGCAGAATCCCTAGTCTGTCTGGGCATCTCACATCCCTAGGTTTGCTCCTTTTGTAGCTAATTTTTCCAAACATTTTGGTTGCTCCAAGCACTTAATATTGTTCTGTAAATATGGAGCACTTATGAAGTTACATGTGGTAGTTTGTCAAATTAAAAACAACTGCCCTGTGCACTCATTAATGCAATTGATTTTTGAGAGAATAATTTGTGGTGGTTAGCCTTGGGCATTCCTGACTGAAGACCATTTCATACCGTTATGCTTGTATTTCCTTGAACACTCTGGGTTGTAATGAGCTTGAGGCCATTAAGGTTTCATAAGGCTGGGGGAGTTACTAATGACATAACTTTAAGCCCATAGTGTTTTTCCTCTCTTATAAAAGGCAGATGTAATAGGATCCTGCCATTTAAACATTTAGCTTGTTTTGGTTTTTGTGTTTCATATTGTTTTCTGCAGTGATGATCAAGAGAGTAGATGAGCTAGAAAATGAAAGGCCTCAAGGCCAAGCACTATCACTGAGCTCTGGAATCTCTATAGAGCACTGCGAAAGTTGGTGTGTTTCAATAAACTACTGACATTTTCCCCAATGGGAAACAAGAGAAGTGTGATATTAGTGCTTATGAACTGTGGCTGGTTTTGGAAATACACTTACTTATGGGTGAAGTTGACATGTGGGAATCTTTGGTTCATGCAGATTTTGCAAAGACAGGAAAAATGAATGCTTAGCAAAGAATCAGCTCCATTAGTTTTTCATTTTGTTTCTGAGGTGGCTTGTTTATTTTTTTATAAGACGTAGCTGTTCCTGATGGAAAACCTGCTTGATTTTTTTCGAATGGAAACAGGAGTTGGAAGTCAGAGGAAGAAGAGAACAGCAGGAATTGAAAGCGAATTGGTAAATTCAGCCTGCTGTTGTGACATGTGTTCATGGTGTGTGAGTTGGACCTACAGAGCCTGATTAGCACATTCCCAGCAGACAGAGCTGTTTGCACAAAGGGAGGAATGGCAGAATTCAAGTTAGCTCCCTGTGTATACAGTGTGTCAGAAAAACATGAGCAGGGGGGAAATCATCAAGCTGTTTTTAATGAATCTGGTAGTGGTGACTCTTTGGCAGGGAGATCAAAAGCAGAACCTAAGGGCTGCTGCAGTTTAAAGGGTTTTCAAGAAGCAGCATACTGAACTTCTATTCAACAGGAAGACAACATCATTTCCAAATCCCTCTCATTCTGATGCTCTCTATTCCAGTTGCTGGGTAAAAACAAACAGCTACAAATCAGATAAGAAATACTAAAGCTGGAGGTAGGGTTCATAATTAATGGAGGAGTGATTTTATAGAATAACGTTTTTGTAAGGAGAGAACTAAGTATTATGAAGTGAAGCGTTGATGAAAAAAGGAATTGGATGCATTCTTTATGGTAGAAGTTTGAAGAGATACCTTGGAGAATCCACTCCTAGCACTTTCCCCATTTTGGATGTGTTAAGTTTGAGAAGGAGCAGCAGCTGAAGAAGAGAAGGGTTATCTGAACATCAACCCATGTGTACATGTCAGGAACACCAGACTGCAGCTGCTCTGTAAATAGTTGCTCCAGCTAAAAGATCCAGTTTAGCTTAATGAAGTTGCTTGTTACTTAGCACATGGTATGTGGAGAACACCAAGCTCTATAAATTAAGTGATGATTGATCTGAGCTCTGTGTTAATTTCTTGATACTATTGTCATTCCTCCTACCAGTGTCCTAAACACAAGTGTGCACAGATCCTATTTTAGGACCTGGTCTTGAGCAATTATTCAGAGAAAATGGCTGGAACTTTTCTTTAAAGAACGCTATTTGCAAGCCCTTTAAATGTATGCCTGTCGTAGGAAGAACCAAGGCTTCTGTTCCTTCAGGCAGTAAGAGTCGATTAAAGAGAACGAGTAGGATGCATTAGTGCAGGTTCTCAGTGATACAGTTCCTGAAGGTTACAGTGTAATACTTAGTGGTGCTGTACATGTGGCAGCCAGAGAAGCTGTGCAGTCACTTTTTTTAGGATAGAAGACTGATTTTTTTTTCTATGACAAATGGTAATAGCAGTGACAAATTTTGCTTCTGGCAAAATGCTAGGAAAATTGATGACTATGTAGGAGAAGCTCATGTGACAGTTGTTGTCTGGGTTTGTCTGGCATCTTGATCTGGAGTGTATCGTGCTATAGTAAGTGACAGGGAATTGAGTAAAATTTTCCTGTATAATGAGAACGTGATTTAAGCGTTTGGTTTGACAGAGATGGAGCTGTGTGAAGCACAGCAGGTGCAAGGGTTGTAGAGGAAGTGTTGCTGAACAGCTCAAAACAGGCTCAACGGGATATTGTAAAAGCTGGGATTATGCTATGCACCTCGGACAATGCTTCATCACTTTTAACAACCCATGGGTGGGCTGTGTTGCAGAACTAAGTGTTTTATTTACTGCATTGTGAAATCCATGTACTGCATCAAAAACCTTTTTTGTTATACTTCCTGTTTTCTAAGAAGTTTCACTTCATTTCATGGAACAAGTTCTACTTATTAGGTTATTCAAGTAGGGGAGTCATTTTGTGCTTGCTGTAGAGCTTTCATCATGGTATTCCAGTGCTAGAGGAGAGATTGCATCCTGCTTCAGAGGTGCTAACTTTGGGCATTTATATTAAGACCTATTTTTCTGAACTGGGGAAATAACACTTCTTCTTTAAGAACAGATATGATTACTGTAGGGAAAACTCACCGTGTCTTTGTAGAAGATGAAGTATTGTTGTTCTGTTAGAGCTCTTTGAAGGAGAAGGTTGATAACAATGATCTGCTTGAATATGGTGTTCTATTTCCAGAAGCTTGAAAAGACTGACGACTCCTTAAGTATTCAAGCTGTTAGAGAGTAAGGGTTTGCAGATGAATATCATCTAGATATGCATTGTAAATAAACAGGTTAAAAAACCCCAGACAGTTACAGTCATTACTGACCAGGCGTCATTACCAGTAGTTTAACTGGACTCGTAGCATTCACTGTGTTCATAACTGGCCTGGAAATGGTATTGATTTAGGGAGGAAGCAGTTCTTCCAGAGCCTTGAAATGACACTCCTGCTGTGAGTGTATATAGTTGCAGAAAATATCACAAATGAAAAATATGACTGAAGTCAGTGTTGTTAGACAGGAAGAGATGTATGGAGGGAAAACCAGTCCTACCTAACTCTATGTGCTGATGGGCTTTAAATTAGCTATTTTTGCTTATGAAAAAGTTTGAGTAATTTTCTGTAAGCATGTGAAAGAAAATAGAAGGTTAGGAATTACTGGTGGAACAAAATAGTTTTGCTTTGTATTATATGGTGATCACAATCACTGTATCCTTAAGTATGTGCCCAAAGCTAAATATATACCAAATAATAATTGTACACTGGATTCTGCAGAGCAGTAACACTCATGCTCAAAATCAAGAACCCATGTGGCATCTCAAACACTTAGAACATGAAAGCAGAGCACCTATTCTGCTTGTAAGATAGATTTTTCTTTTATTTTTTTATTCCTCAGTCTCTCTAATTAAATGGGCTGCTTTTGTGTGTCTACCAGCAATGCACAGTGCCAGTTTGTTGCTAATGTGTTACCTAAGGAGAAACGGTTGCAAGGATATATATTTTCATATGTAACTGATATTAATAAGTCAGTCAACTGTCTGTTGTTTAGGGTTATGCTGTTGTTTGCAGGAGGAGGAAAATTTGTCAGTAGTCTTATGTACCTGATGCTCTAATGCACAGGGCAGTGACCAGTATAATAACCTGTGTTTTGCCTGTAGTTTGCCTCCAAGAACCGTTGGACAGTCTTTAGCTGTGGTGCTCTGAACACTCCTGGTCTGTGGGCTCTCCATTGCCTAGTTGAAGCTGATTTCCATGCTGCCCTGGCCCCAACACCCTCAGCTACAACTAATTAAAAATTAACATTTCAGAACATTAATGTGCTCACTCCTCTGGGCTGGTGGTGTCTTTCATCACTGGTTTAAAATTAAACCCACAGATTTCCATAGCATTGTTTCTGTCCTTGCCACAGGATTATTATTTGGATTTCTGCTTCAGTTTGAATTTAGCACTTTAAGATTTTTTAATACTTGCTTACAGTGGAACATTTCTGTAAACAGTTCCAGCAAATGCATTAATCATTACTAAGTACAAAAGGGTAATACAGCTCAACTGGACTCTCCCTTTCCATCTTCTGTACAGATTGAGCTTCCTCGGGTTTTTTTAAATGTTGACATTGGAAGAAGGTAGAAGTGACTGGAGAGCTGCACTCTGGGAACACCTCAGAATGTGACTGTTTTGTTTGAGACAAGTTATGTAAGAACAAGAGGAAAAAATAGGATCATGGTATAGCAACAGGATCTAGTTGCTTGCATGTTTAAATATTCTTGATATTATTGCATCATAGGTTTACATTTCTCAGACTTCTACCTCCTGCTTCTCTCTGTGGGGCATAGTTCATGTTGGGAAGAATCAGGTCTATCAGGCTATTGACAGCAAACGTAGTAGAGAGAGGATGGTACTTCTCTTCTACCAGCCCCACCACCAAATCCAGAATTCATCCTGGAAAAGAAATTCTCCCAAAATATGAGACCAGCCTTTGAAAAGGGAGACCATGATATGTGTGAAATGAGGGGAAGCTCATCCAGCTGCAGGGATAGGGCCAGAATTTATCTCCAGAGTTTGTACTGATGTATACAAACAATAATACATAAATAATGTAAAGGTAGTTTAGCTGTGGACCAAATTAATCAAGGAGGGTGACTCTTTCCAGCCTGTGTTTGAATGAACATTCTTAGACTCAGCAAAATCCTCTATTAGAAGAGTATTAAAGTAAATTATTTACATCTTTAGGTCAGTTGTTAACCTGAATACAGAGGGACTTTCAGTCCTCAGAGTTAACTGTTGTACTGACACCAGGAGAGTAACCAAAGTTTAAGAATCACTTCAGATATCTAATAATTACATTAGATTTAATTACAATTGGCTTGACCTATAATATGAAAGGTAAGCCCTAAGTAAGCACCTTAAGTGTTTCTTTCAAGGCTTGTTTCTCACCACTGATCCTTCTTTTTATTTGTTCCTGTTTTCAAGCAACTCAAGATTTTACTTTTTTTTCAAGTGGAAACAAGGTAGAGGAAAAAATATGCCAACTCCAGACTATTGCAGTTGAAATACATCTTTATTTCTTTAGTAACTTTATGCAAATAAAAACTACCAGTTATATGCTAGTACCCAAAATAAAATAGAGAGCACTAAATCAGGTAGGAAAGTTGTAAAACAGTGTTCCATTGCTGAATGTTAAATATACAATGAACACTGTAAAAACTTCAGGAAGTCTTTATGGGGCTGTAGATGCACAGTGTAAAATGATCCGAGTTCTGCTATCAAACCACACCAATTGTTCAACACATTCTTATCAGTCCAAGTTGAAAGTGAGTATTGTAAGGGGGGGGAGTACTTAAGCTAGTGCATATGTGTAATTCATCTCTCAAATAGCATGTATCCTGCTGCTTTCCCTAGTACAACTTTGTGTACAGAGTCAAGATGGTGACTAAGTGCACAGAACACTGATGACATTCATAAAATATGTGCAAACCATGCCTCAGGATCTGGACGAAGGAGACAGTTTCACCCAAGTGTGCTGTTACTGCCCCGGGTGAATGCCGTGTGCACATTGGTACGTGCCCTAAGAAGAGCTAAGGTAGCCCGGTAATAGGACTGCACGAGAAAAAAATTGTGAGACTGCCTGCAAAAATGTTGAAGAAAATGGCACAATAATAGCAGGGGGAAAAAAAAGAAGTTTAATATTAATTTACAGACTTTCCCATAGATGAGTTTTGTTTTTTCTGTGGTTGAAATGTGTTTAATGGAAAAGACACTTTTTGGAAAGACTTCAGTGGAAGCATTTGTTGAGTTTGAAATCATTTGAAGAGGTGGCCTTATTCTCTAAGGGCCCAGTATTCTGTGGCATTATATTTCTGCTGCTGGAAGTAGACTTGCCTAGTAATGAATAGCAGGGTATGATTTGTTATCTGATGGTCAGTGCACTTGTGGTAACTCCCAAAGCTTACGTTCCTTGTCAAGAAACTATTTGAAAGTGTGTCGATGGATAGAGGAACCTTTATGTGTTCAGATACGTTTTGACGTTCTTACTAATATTTTATTTGGGAAATAGTCTTATTGAAATCACAGAATGGTAGGGGTTGGAATGGACCTCGAAAGATTATCTAGTCCAGCCCCCCTGCCAGAGCAGGATCGCCTGGGTTAGGTCACAGTGGACCATGTCCAGGTGGGCTTTGAATGTCTCCAGAGAGGGAGACTCCACAATCTCCCTGGGCAGCCTGTTCCACTGCTCTGTCACCCTCACCATGGAAAAGTTTCTCGTGATGTTTACATGGAATTCCTATGTTCCAGCTTGTTCCCATTGCCCCTTGTCCTATCATTGGACATCACTGAGAAGAGCCTGGCTCCATCTTCCTGACACTGACCTTGTACATATTTATAAACATGAATGAGGTCACCCCTCAGTCTCCTCCAAGACAGAGGAGACCCATCTGCCTCAGTCATCTTTGTGGCTCTGCACTGGACTCTTCTGAGCAGTTCTCTGTCCTTCTTGAACTGAGGGGCCCAGAACAGGACACAATATTCCAGATGTGCTCCCCCAGGGCAGAGTAGAGGGGAAGCAGAACCTCTCTCCACCTGCTAACCACACCCCTTCTAATACACCCCAGGATGCCATTGGCCTTCCTGGCCACAAGGGCACCTCGATGGCTCGTGGTCATCCTGCTGTCCACACATCTCACCTTAGGCAGGGGAGAGAAGACCACCATCTATGGATTTACTTGCAGTGCCTTGAGTTTTTTACCACAAAAGCAGATGGCATATCTAGGTAGCCCAAGCTCACTGAATAAGGTTACCTATAAATTCATGTGGATCCAAATTGAGAAAGATGTGAGTTTTTTTAAGAAGGATACTGTGGAAGGTAGAATTTAAGATGACATACTAAATTCTCCAAAACTTCAGGATTTTTTGGTGAAACATCAGCTCAGTGTAGAAAATGATCCAGAGAGAAATTGTACAGGTGCAATTCCACAATTATTGCAGTAACAGTTATTTAATGAGCTATTTCTGTAATCAAGTAATTGTTCTAATAGTTCTTTTAAGAGTTTTGTTTAGCTTTAAATAAACTGAAAAGAGAGAGAATGTAAATTCGTAAACATAATCAATATTTTATTTTAAGAACTAAAATCACAGCTTGAATTTGTTGTCCAGGACCTGAGTTACAGGGTGAAACCTAATTTGTCTTCCGGGCTTTTTCGGTTTTGGCTCACACAAAGGTTTCTATTGACAGAGAATAAATGATCTTGTGCAAAAGACAGGCACTTGGGACCTGCAAGATCTGTGCTTAGTTCTCAGCTCAGCACCAGTATTCTTTGCAATTATTTCACCTGGATTTCCATCTGTTCTGCTTTTCTAGGTGGCAAGCTTTTGTGACCCTGTTTGCATACAGGTGGATACAGGGGATCCCAAGTGTTACTCAGCGCCTCTTGTTGCTGTTGAAATGCATGTAGCAGTGAAATGAATTCCTGGTTTATGTCTTTAAGTGGTTAGATCTTGATGATATGCAAGTGTATATTTTTCATTTGCAAGGAGTTGTGGGGTATGTTTACGACTGGTGCTTCCTGTACAGAAACCTGATGACATAAGCATGAGGGAAATGATTTCCATTGGACTGCAAGCTGTAAGCTTATTCAGGACTTCTTGAAGGAGGGAGCAGAGCAGAACAGTTTTGAATAATCAGCTTCAGCTCTTCATATCTTTGTGACTTTGCAGTTTAATTTTCTAACCACGATGGCTTGGTCAGACGTGCCCAAGCCTATTCCTGAGTACAGGATGTTTAAGTGCCATGTTGGAAAAGGCTGAGTTGGAATCCAAGAGGTTATTTATGCGTTAAAAGCAGAGATTGCTAGTATTGAGGAGTCGTGAAGAGTTAAGTTCGGTGATTGAAAAGGCTGTAGTTGTGCTTTTCTGAGTTGATTAGAGAAAGATGCAATTTTCCTGATGTAAACTGGTCAAGCTCTAGTTATAGCTGCCTTCTCCAATAAGCTGAGTATTCAAACTTGAGAGTGTCAAGTATTATTGAATTAAAACTACAGACTATTACTTTAGTTCCTAGGCATAAGAAAAAATCCAGAGATTTGTGCTGATCTCCTGTGTTGTTGGATTGACCCCTCCCAATCCCTGCCTTTGGCTGGAGAGTTGTGCTTTGTCATGTAGAGGTGCAACTAATCTTTCATCTCATGTGGTATGTTAACTGCTCGTTTTAAATGAAGTTTTTTTGTGACACAGACGTCCAATGCTGCACAACTTCACTTGAATCTAGTTTATTTGAAGACAGATGGTGCTTTAAATTTACTAAATAGATACCGGTGCTTTGTGGTATGCATGCCTCCTGGCAAGCTGCCTTTCTGATCTGTCTTAAAAAGCTGTTTAAAATACACATTCATCAGTTTTCTGCCCTCCTGCCCGCAAAGGTGCGGTTTGCATTTTTGTCAGGTAATTGGGAACAGCGGCTGTTAAACTTACTGGCCATACTTCATGAAAAGTTACTGTTAGAAATCCAGGGCTTCTCGGTAGCTCTGGGTAGCAGAGACCTTCCCAGCGTGGGCTGTCATTTGTTTCCTTTAGCCTGCTTACAGGGAATAGCAATTTTATGCTAAAATAACTAAAGCCTGTGAGCTCAGTTGTATCCACTGCTTTCAGACTTTCATATAAGACCCTGTCTGTAGCTTTGAATTCCAGTTCCTAATATGAACTGTAATTCCTCTTAGTGGGTTTTTTAGGTATGGTTATGGAGAGGTTCACTGTGGCCTGGACCACAGCAGAGAGCACACATTGTTATGGACTGTGAATGAGACAGAAAGAGGCCAGTACTGAGTGTTGTGTAACATTCTGTGATTGGTCCTTCCTAGGGGATCTCTTCTGTTCATCAGAAGTGGTGGAAATTGGGTGAAATACTCAAGGATCCTATCTCAGAAATGAGGCAAAATAAGTGCCCTTCAAAGTAACCATGAAATGCTTTGGCCTGATATAAAAGATGAAGGCAAAACTTTTGTCTGCACTTGTTTAAGAATGGCAAAGCATTGGTCACACAGATAAATTGATAGTTTTTCTTTAATGTCAAGCTGCACAAATGATGGGAAGTAGTTTTAGTAAACAACATTTCTCCTTTACTCCACTTTCTGTGCTTAGCAACAATTATTCATGCTAATCAAATATTCATTAACAGACTTGAAAATGCAGTTGTTTTTGTAAGTGCATTAACATCTATTAAAATTATATATATTTTGTAATAAATATTTTGTAAAGTGAAAAGAACAGTGGTCTGAATATAGTTCAAACAGATGACAAGCCACTTACAATAAACTCACTTCATATGTTTTTCATGCCCAGCTCTCACAGTTAATATACTAAAGGTTTTAACTAATATGCCTCAGCTGATACTCTCAAGGAGCTTTGGAAAGGATTCATTTTGAATTATAGGGAGCTCTTTCTGAATGTGGTATTAAAGGGGGTAGGTTTTTTCCAGAACTTCTCAGCATCTATGTGGGGAGTGCAGTTTAGTGAGTACCAGGTGCTTTAAAAATACCAGTCCCCTGCATACTGAGTCGGTTAAATATATTTGCATTTATGTTTCAAGTTGTATTTTAAAACATTAACTATCATGTTCTATGTAGATAGAGCCAAGTGCTGGCTACTTTTCAGTACACTCTGAATTGTTTTTTGTGACTAAATTGGTGGGTATATTTGATTGTATCAAGTGCAGCATGATGGATGTCCAAATGCTAATGGATGCCTTGGATATCAACATGATTTTCATGTCTGAGGTCTAAGGCTAGATTTGTTGCAATAATGTTGACTTATCAGTGCAAATACCAATAAGGAAGATGCTTCACTAGTACAAGCTCAATTTATTCTACTGTTTTGTACATGTGGGATTATGTCACTGGAATACTACAAGGCAAAAAAAAAAAGAGAAGGGAAGATGAAGGATGAGACTGGCAGATGGTACAAGGTGTGTCATGGGCACTTCCTATAACTTCCCAGATAACTAACGTGGCGACATCTGCTCTGGTCTTGGTACTAAGGGTAACCCTAGGTAAAGTAAAAGCCTAGGATTTGTACTGGAAAAGGCAAAAAAAAATAGTGGTTATCTGCTTATACTCTACCAGAATCTTGAGGGCTGTAGGTTGCCATATTGGGATTGCCAGAGAGGGGGTTGGATTGTGTAGGACAAGGAGTGCTGCTGATAGAAGCCTTGATTGAAACATGTACATTCTCCCTGTGCCTCGGTCCCCCTTCGTGGAAGGAAGCTGTGAGCCCAGACCTCTCCACCCTCCTGCTCTGCACCTCCCGACTACTCGTCCTGCTGCAGGAACAACTTGACTCTTGCCAAATCTCAGTCTGTCATTTCAGGCCTGGCAAGACTTGGTTTTGCCCGCTCTAAGGGAATCGCTTACCAACCAAGATGATAGGATTGAATTTTATTGGGTATTTTTCAGTCTCTGTATTTTTCATGGCTAACATCACAGTATGCACAACAATATTAACGCTGGTCCATGTTTTCTCATAACCTAATTTCATTGCTCTTCCAGCAACAAGAGGCTGCAGTCATTTAGTACAGCTGTAGCTTTCTCCAAAACTCAGCAGATCAGATTTGTATACGGGACAGATATTTGTGTATGGCACTAATATGTTAGATGGTGCTCTGTTCTAGTCAGATCTACTGCTGCTCTGTTTTGTATGATCAGTGACTTGGGTTTGTGATCTGTGGTAGAAATGGCTTACTCTTAGACTCGAATATAGTGAGCCTGAGGTGCTCTGTCTTGGTCCCTCTGTGCAGTCCAGTCCCCCAGCTGCCAGTGGGGTAGAAGGTGAATATTAGTGCTGCAGTAAGTGAGGAGCTCTGATACAGTCTTGCAGTTTAGAATTGGCACAGGTATGAGGTGGATGTCTGAAGGCACTGAACAGTTATGCTTTTTGTAGGTGAGTGTCATGAAATAAATTTGATAATGGTTTATGGGCCAATGGGATTGAATCAGGCCTTTTTTAGCCCTTGGTTTGTGAATTCTTTGCTCAGTGTGAGTAGCACATAGCATCTCGTTATTTATTCTTTGAGGTAATAAAATGGAAGTGGGAGAATCAACCAAAAAAACCCAGCTATTAAGTGGCCTATAAATAAAAAAATCAGTAATTGCAATGACTTCAGTATGTATTTCTTAACTCTATAATTGCCACTTCATTAAGTGGCAATTAATGGGCTGAAGAAGAAAAGAATTTAAGTTGGTTGAGATGGTGCCTTCTATGTTATAGTGAGATGTATAGAAATAAAATGTCTGCCTTTCCATCATCTTGACACTGTGGATCAAGTGGCAAGTTTGCATACAGTGTGTAGGGATTACAGAGCCTGAGTAGCAGCACTTCAAGTGCACTTCATACAGTTGGTGGTTGCTTTAAAAGCCTGAGGGACATGCAGAGCATGTGCTTAAAAGGTATGCTTGCCTTTTTAAGTGTTTGGGTAACTCCCAGGGCTGCTAGTTAGAAACTCCTCTGTTATGGCAACATGAACTCCATATGAAATCTTCATTTGAAGTTCACTTCCGGTCAGTGACTTTCCTTCTTTTCAGCCTGTCTCTTGGACTGCACCAGGACAGTGCATTTCCATGGTTCTCCTTAGGCTGAAACATCAGGAGAGCAGAGAGGAACATAGAACCCGAAACGTTGTTATTTCTTCATTAGAAAGGTGCCCAGTTTAGCTGAGTCTCTGTAGGTCCATTTACATACCAAAGAATGTTTAAAAAGAATTGTTTTAAAATTTGACTGGAATTTAGAAGTAAAATATTGTAGTTTAAATTAGAGAAGTTGGAAGAAATTAATTTTAAATCTGGTGTTTCAAAGTTTAATGTCTTCTAGGATAGTTTTGCTTCTGTCCTCAGTATTAGCTTAGAGGCTAAATTAGAATGAGCCAACACCTCTCAGGGTTTGAAGTTGTTTTGATCAAATATTGCTTAGTAAAAATGTCTGGGTGCAGAATTAAACAAATGCAACTTGTGTGCACCTCTGGAGAATGAAATAACTTCAGATATTCAACATCATAGAAAGATTACACCATTTTTCCCTCTGTATGAACAGAAGTAGAGTTGTGTTAGTTTTTACATCCTTAGGAAGTAGCATAGAGCTTTACGTGAAGGTTTCTCCTGTCAAGTCTCAGTCATTTCCCAGAGTGCTTTCAAAAGAGGAGAATTTTCTGTTGGAAAATAGAAAATTGCTCCCTTCTAACTTCATAGCAGAAGTTATCCAAGGTTTTCTGTGTAAAGGTAACTTAAAGAAATGAAGACAGGTGTACATTTTGTGTTCTCTGCATGCCCAGAAGCCCTGTGCTCTGGCACACCTGACACAGAGCACGTCTGTGTGTCTGTCAGTTATGCATAGTTGCAGTTCTGTCATGACTCACTTTCTTTTATGAGAAATTCTGAGATTCATTTTCAGGGATGTTTTTAAATATGCCCAGGATTCAGAGGGACCTATTTGATGGGGCTAATAAAAACAATTATCCAATGAAGTGATTTCCCTAAAGAGCAGGTAGTTCCAGTTGTCAGTCTTTCCTCCCTTCATAGCGGTCCGTTTTTCATTTGCCAAGACAACGTGGTGGTGATATGATTTTTTTTTTGTGTATCTTGTGAAACCTGGTGAAACTTTCTTTCAAAGAATTATGAAAGGATTTATTTCACTTTTTCAGCATTCTGTAATTATGTATTCTTAGATCATCTAAAATTAAGACTTGAGTTCTAAGTTCAAAAAACGAAAATCATTTATAAAAAAATCCTTAAATAATTTCATTATTGTAAAACATAATTATGTTCTATGTCGAAGCCCTGTAAGAAATTTTCCAGTGGACTCAAAGTCATTCAATACTTTGGATTTTCCCGACGAGTTAGAAAGGCAGTGGTTTCCCACAGTTATTCTTAAGCAGAGGTGCCACAGTCAGCAGTTAGCAGCGTTTCTTTCCTTTTAAGAGAGCTTTGCTTACGAGCCTTTCCAAGTCTATCTGGCTACCTGGTCTTGGGAAAGGTTTTTGTTCACAATATTGCCACTAACAGGGCTGTGCTGAAACAGATGATTCTTTAGTGGTTAATATAAAGAACTCTCTGATCAATGGGAAGTCTCTTAACCCTGCCTGAGCAGAATAAATTTTTTTTAGTGTCTTGAAGAAGATTCAGTGGCTTGGAAACTTCAAAAAAAGAAAAGAAATATTATCAGAATGTTACCTATTAGAGCAACAGAACAGGAAATTAAATCAATTAAATAGTGATGCAAAATACAAAGAAAAAACATAGCTATATATATTATATATTTATTATTTATATATATTTATATATATATTAGGAAATATGCAGAGGAAGCACTACATTAAAAAGGTAGTAATCTGATGAAAATAATGTGTGCAGAATTACTTCACTGTGACAGGGAGCTGGAGGGAGGGTTGTGATGGGAGGCAAGCGATCAGATGGTGTCCCTGACAGTTCTGCAACATTGATGCCCAGGAGATGAAAACCTGGTGACTATGGACTCCTGTTTTACACCTCTGTCCAATACTGCTTTTGAAAGTGCATCAGACTTGGATGAGGTTTCTGTCATCATCTCAGTGGTCATCATCTCTGTTCTCTATTCAGTTGCCCACAAATGCTTGTATGGATTAATTTTACACTGTGGGTATGGTGATCCCAGTTTGCAAAAAATCTCACAGGTTTAATAGGATTTTAAAAGAATTTTTTTCTGCTCAGTTTGCACTTTTTAGCTTGCAGTGGTAAGGAATATCCCCAAATGCAGATGACTGATGTACTCAGTTATTCTCTGGAAATTGTCAACTTTTCCAGCTGACTCATCAAGACAGACTGTTGAAATATTTCTAGTAGTAAAACTGCTTCCCATTGGAACAACTCTGTTCTCATTACACATTAGGACAATATTGTGCCTTGGGGTCTGGTCAGATGAAAACCTTTCCTTCTGTTAATTGACTGCCAATTAGCCTAAGAGCAAACTAGCATTTATGTAAATGTCCATCAAGATACTTCAGTTTTAACAGTGCAATTTGTAAGGGCTCCCATTAACAATGCCGCTCCTGTTTGGCCCCTGAGATACTGCAGTGCTTTCAGAGCCTGCAGCCTCTTGAAAGGCTTTGATTCCTGGCTTTTCTTCACTTGTCAGCATCCAAACCCCCGCCTGCAATTTTTCTGCCTGTTGGAAGTGCACTGCTTGAGAAAACAGGAATAGATAAAATAGTACAGCTCCTGTGTATGAATGTAGTTAGATACACGTGTGTAACTAGACTTACACCAGCAGTTAGGATGTTTGGTGTTCCTGTACTAATGTAGTATGGTAGGAGAAATGCTTAGCCAAGAAGAAATACAGAGGCAGCGCTTCATATTGTGAAACTGTTGTGCAATTAGCCAAAAACCTTGGTAATTGCTGAAAAGACAGCTTGGGTGGGAAACTGGGCTGTTCACATGTAATTTTACAGGCTGCAGTCAGAATTGAGTCTAGAATGATAAAAGCTCTTCAGTATTCAGATTGAGAGTGTAACATGCATTGACCTGCCTGTTAGCAGCATCTGTATCATTAACTAGATCTTGTATGGAAGACTATATGGATGGGTGCCATCATATGGCACATGCAGGACAACCAGGTGATCAAGCCCAGTCAGCAGGGATTTATGAAAGGCAGGTTCTACTTGACTAGACTGTTCTCCTTCTGTGACAAGGTGACCCACTTAGTGGATAAGGGAGCAGTTGTAGATGTTGTTTACGTGGACTTTAGCAAACCCTTTGACACGGTTTCCCACAGCATTCTTCTGGAGAAAACAGCTGCTAATGGCTTGGGTGGACATACGCTTCCCTGCGTAAAACTCTGGCTGGATGGCCAGGCCCAGAGAGTTCTGGTGAATAGTTAAATCATGTTGGTGGCCAGACAAAAGTGGTGTTCCCCAGGGCTGAGTATTGGGCCTGGTTCTGTTTAGTATCTTATCAATGATCTGAATGAGGGGATTGAGAGCACCCTCAGCAACTTTGCAGACAACACCAAATTGGGTGGGTGTATTCATCTGCTCAAGTGTAGGGAGGCTCTACAGAGGGATCTGACCACGCTAGATCAGTGGCCAAGGTCAGTGGTACGAGGTCCTGCCAACAAGTATTTCTGAAATGTATATAATAATTGTATATAAGGTTCCTATTGTAATAAAACCAAGTTACAAGTCATCCCTGAATTTAGTGGTGACAGCCAAGCCCAGTAGTCCGTTTGAGTTTAGCACATCATAGTTTTCCATTAAAAGCTCATACCGTCCAGAGCACTGTTAGTATTTCCATTCATTTGCTCCTTAAGTTAGTACACACCGTCTCAGTGATGTGTCTGAATTTCAGTGCCACAAACCAGTATGAAATTGATAGAATCACTGCATAGCTACATACTGGAAGTGTAGACATTGATGAGCTGTTGTGAGTATTCTGTCATCTATGCAAAAGCAAACATAAAATTTTGCTTGAAGCTGTCCTATGCTTGGCTGTGTGAGATTTTTGGGCTGACTGTCAGGATAGTGGAGGAACACAAAACCAAAGTTCGTGTGTGGTTCTGTCTATCCCTCAGCTGAAGGATGTTCTGGAACACAGATGTTTTAGGAATATGGTGCCCAGACAAAAACCAGGAGTTACTGTTAGCATGGCTGGGAGGAGGGAAGAGTAAAATTTTCCTAGTTCCACTGAGTAGAATTACTTTCTTTAGTACATTTTCCTGAAAATTCGCATGCAGCCTGTGTCTGAGCTATTGGCTCTTCAGGACATTCCGCTCTGGAACAGGCAAAATGCATCCTGCTTTATGATGCTCCATTTGAAATATTTCAGAGGTATTCCCTCATAAGGGGGAGGAGATCACCCTTCCAAGTCCTGTCGTTCAGCCCCGTTCTTGTGTTTTTTCCAGCCTAGGAGAGGAAACCAAAATGAAGACTTGCTTGTTTATCTGATAAAGAATGCACTTCCATCAGCACCGCATCTTTTGGAAATGCCCCAGTTTCAGCAAACACTGATTTTATGTTTATCCTTTGCCATGGGTAGACTTTGGCTTAATTTCTTATTTCTGACTCTGAGTACTACAGAGTGGGCATCGTGGAGCATTTACAGACCAAGTACCTGTACCTCCTTCTCTGGAGTGCTAGAAAAAAAGTGTCTGACCAGCTTCTCTAGCTGCCTCAACCTGTGCTAGAGTTGTACCACCATTGGATTGTCTCATGTTGTAAGTATGCTGGAGACGGAACTGATCCTTCAGGTTGGGTGTTCCTTTTAGGCTAGTGTACAGTTGGTGTTCCTAAAAGAAGAATTAGATATGAGGTGGGAAGTTCAGAGGCTATTTTCTCTCCCCATACTATGTTAGTCAGAAAGATCTGGTGTGAAAATTTAGCTGGGTACAGGGTTCTCCTGTTTTATTGATCTGAGAGTTAATACTTTTGGCCACATGCCTAGGAGATGTGGGGCAGCTCACTGAGAGTCTTCCTCACATTATCCTTAAGTGCAAGCTCACAGTGGCTATGTTGGACTCTGTGGTAAAGCTGGTCCAGTGAGTTTTTCTATTTAGTCTCCTACAGTGAAAACTAGCCCAGAGTAGAAGTTGTGTGGACGGGTACTTGATCTGTCTGGCTTCTGACTTGAAGTACCTTCTGACTTTTCAGTATCTGAGCTTCTTTGAAATGGAACCACAAAAGTTCCGTACTGCTTTCCATCCCAGTAATCCCAAACACTCAAATTGGAATTATTCAAAGATATAAATGCTATGGATATTTTTTTTTCTGTCTGGATGAAAAACTGCTTATGTGAATCATCAGGAAATGAACCTCAGATTGGGGTCTGTGTCTCTTGGAGAGCCTGAGCTAATTAAAAGATTGTTGTAGCTTGACTGCAGTATTGGTGGTTTCCAGCTGGATAAGAGCCTGAGCGGATGATGTTCCTGTTTGTCCACAGGTCTGTCCAGGCACAGTGTGGTGGGTAATGGCTGGTGTCCTGCCTATGAACTGTAGCTGCTGGGTGCACCAATTGGTTTGGATGAACAGGATTATTTTGATGTGTACGTACTGAGGATATATGTCTTGAATGCTGTGTGGATAGTGCATTAACTATGCTAAGGTACAAATGTTACTGATATATTTTATCTGTAAAAATAAATATCCTTGAGAATACTCAAGGACAGGAGAGGTTTATGTAGGCAGGTTGGTGAGAAGTAAATACTCATTTGGAATGCCAGAAGGCAAGTAGTAGAGGTAGTGGTCCTTTTGTAAGGCAATAGGATAGATTTTAGATTTTCTGATATTCCTATATTCAAAATCCAGACCAAACACACTCATTTTTAACTTTGACATTTGCCCTTCTGTGATTACTAATACCACAACTGTGGTGTTCTGTCGTCATGCATCATGTATCATTTGGACAGAAAACAGGCTTCCAAATCCTCTTTCCTGCAAGGGAATTGACCTTCTCATTAGTTGGAAATAACACTATGATAGCTAATCAATATTTAGTTGAAATACCAGCATCTTATCTTAGGCATTACTCATCCTTATTTCTGGAAAGCGTTCAGACTAAAAGCAAAATGTTTAGACTCAGCTGTGTGTGGCAAAACTTCCCTTATACATACAGATCATGTGTATACAAGTGTTATTTTGAATGTTCAAACTGCAGATTTGCATCTCTGAGGCTCAGAGATGTGGTGTTAAATGGAGTTAAGTCCAGTTGGCGACCAGTCACAAGTGGTGTCTCTCAGGGCTCAGTTTTGGGACCAGTCTTGTTTAATATCTTTATTGATGACCTGGATGAGGGGATCGAATGCACCCTCAGTAAATTTGCAGATGACAGGAAATAAGTAGGAGCGCTGATCTGCTTGAGGGTAGGAAGGCTCAGCAGAGGGATTGGGACAGACTGGAGTGATGATCTGAGGTCAGTGGGATGAGGTTTAACAAGGCCAAGTGCCCCATCCTGCACTTTGGTCACAACAACCCCAGGCAATGCTACAAGCTTGGGGAGGAGTGGCTGAAAAGCTGCCTGGTGGAAAGGGACAGCTGAACATGAGCCAGCAGTGTGCCCAGGTGGCCAAGAAGGCCAATGGCATCCTGGCCTGTATCGGAAATGGTGTGACCAGCAGAAGTAGGGAGGAGATTGTGCCCCTGTACTTGGCACTCGTGAGACCACACCTTGAGTACTGTGTCCAGTTTTGGGCACCACAGTACAAGAAGGACATTGAGGTGCTGAAGCAGGTCCAGAGAAGGGCAATGAGGGTGGTGAGGGGTCTGGGAAGCATGCCTGATGAGGAGGGGATGAGGGAATTGGGGTTGTTTAGTCCAGAGAAGAGGAGACCAAGAGGAGACCTCATTGCTCTCTACTACTGCCTAAAAGGAGGTTGTAGAGAAGCCGGTGTTGGTCCCTTCTCCCAAATCACTAATGATAAAACGAGAGGAAATGGCCTCAAGTTGCATCAGGGGTGGTTTAGATTGGATGTTAGGAAGAAATTGTTCACTGAGAGAGTGGTGAGGCACTGGAACAGGCTGCCCAGGGAGGTGGTGGAATCATAATCTCTGGAGGGGTTTAAAAGCAAGTGATTATAGCACTTGCGGCTGTGGTCTAATGGAGAGATAGGTGTTAGGATGAAGGTTGGACTTGAGGTCCTTTCCATCCCTAATGATTCTATGATTGTGCATCAGTCTGACCTTACACTCAAGACCCTGTATCAGAACATAAAGCAGTTGCCCTGGGTGTTGCCAGGTTTCTGTGCTGACAGGAATTTAGAATTTCTGCTGGGACTTTTATGGAAGAATTCAAGGGCTTTTTTTTTTTCTTAAGCTGCTGTAGAGGCTTGGTAGAAAATCACTGTTTTTCTCCTCGCGTGTTTAAAAATATGTCAGATAAAAATTGAAGCAATTATAGTTTCAGTTAGCATTTGGAATTGTGAAGTCAGAGTTTCATTTTGGCATTTTAAAAGAAAATGCCCCTTCCCCTACCCTGTTTCTGTAAAGTCCAAGGAGGAACCAACCAAACCTAATGTGCCCTGGCTCAGCTCGAGTTTGCTTGAGCTGTAATCAGACTAAGGATTTTGTGACTATGAAAGCCTCTTTGTGACTTACCTCTAAGGAGACTGTGTGAGTTGTATGCCAACATAATTATTTTTCTAGTCAAGCTGAAGACCCTTCCTTACAGTCTCTGGAGACTGGATTCCCTTTAGATTTATTGGCTATATCCTCCAGTTACACACTTCTTGGCTTTTTTTTTTTTTTTAAGTTTAATAGAGATGCAAACAAATACTGCAGTTATTGCAGGAGGACTCTGTGGGAGTGTTTCTTCTGTCCTGTCTTCAGGAACAGATGCGCTGAGACAGATGCTGAGATGTATTTCCTTTTACCCCACGATGTTTCGGGTATCTCCTCTATTCACAGTTCAATCGTGAGAGCTGCTTAATCAAATCTGTGTCTAGGTTTCTTTATGAAAAGTTAACTGGAGCAGGCTGTGTATTTAACAGTTGTGATTAAATCAGGTGGAATGCTTGAAAGGAAAACCACCTCAGTCTCCCTTAGCCTAGGGCTGCTGTATGTGTATCAGGAATGCTGTAGGTCACTGCATGAAAATGAGCTTTTTGCTTCTTCATTGGCCGTTTAATTTCTTACCGAGTATAGCAGAGTAGAAGTGTACGTAGGCTTGAGTCTCACTGGTACCAGTGAGGAAAACATTTGCAGATGGAAACCCAAATGCTGCAATTGCTGTTATCTGTATGGAGGGCTGTTCTCTCATGGCAATTATGGTTACTGTGGTTCTTGGGGTGCTCAGGGTTACGTCCTCAACCTGTCGAGTGACAAAAAAAGTGTCTCTTGCAGCCCCGCCACCGGCTTCTTTGTCAGTCAGTGGTACCCTGGCAGAGCAAGCCCAGCTGGGCACTAACGGGGTGCAGATCCAGGATGAAGTAGGTGACGTGTTTTACCACAGACTACCTTACAAATAAGTGAAAAATTATTTTAGAATAAGAATCATTCTATATAGTTTGTTACAGTTACTTAAAACACAGGGGTTTTCCTCTCTTATCCTTCACCTTTAATTCTCTACATGCAGTGAAAGGAACCTAAGCATGAGGGAAAGGCACATAGCTGATGGAACTTAATTCAGATGATAAACCATAAACTATACCTAAGGCTGACTGCATCTGCTAAGTTTAGATTTCCTTCAAGAACTATGAGAACTGATATAATTGTAGAAAAAACTGCCCTTCATTTTTTTTTGCTCTTCTGACACAAATATTTCAAGTAGTTCTAAGGGATCAAAAACTCTTAACAAGCACACACACCTAAGGAGCCACAGATTGTGTTTTTGTTCCTCAGTAGAGGTTTTATGTTTTTTAAAATGGAGTTTGGGCACTATTTCCAGGCATGTCTTTTTGCACAGTGCGATAGTGTCAACATTTTAGTGAGTGATACCTGGTTACCTAATGCAGTAATGGTTCCAGATGCACTGCTTTTTATATTCTGCTGTTGTTTCAGTCAAGAGAAGCACATGTTATTGTAAAACGGCTTTCCGGGAATCACTGCTTTTGTTTGTTCATCCACCAGTGGAAACTTGTGATAAGGTTGAGTTTATACAACAATAATAGAGGATTTATGATACAGAGAAAAAAGACTGTCTTATTAAGGCCAATAGCAGCAGAAACAGAGTGATTAGTATTCTCAAAACGGATTTGAGTTTTGAAGTGTAAATGACTACTGAAGTAATGCAAAGATGGGAAACAACGCTTCAAAAGTTAGAGGCTTAGTGTAACTTAAGCTACGTCTTTCATCTGAATTAAGTTGCAAGTTACACGAATTTAATTCTGCTAGATGCTGGTGATTTTGCCAAACCTCTCAAAATCAATTAAAAATATATTAAAAAATGTTCTTCTGTGTCTGTTCAGTGCTTCATGGCTCTTGCAGGTGATGGACATGCAACTGCTTGGTGGGAAATACTGGCATCACTAGAACAGATTTGATTGCTTATGTGCTGTATTAGTCTCCTCTCTCTGATAAGGATCCATGATCTGGATGCCCTGACTTCACTAGATTGTCAAGAAACAGAAACTAGTGTTGTGTTTTGAGGGGAATAATTTCCCAGTGTGCATTGCTGCAGCTTTATTTTTCCGAATGAGGCTGAGGCACACAACTCCACAGGAGGGCTCTTGCCACAGCTGCCTGGTTTGGCTCCCCATCTACCTCTTCAAAGTGTCTCAGCTTTACCTTCATTTCATCCTAGGGTGGTCATACTGCTTTATTCTTTTGTTAGAAGTACTTTTGACTGTTGTACTGTTGTCGCTTGTTTCATTTAAATGGAACAATTTTATTTTAGGGAAGCTATTGCAAAGAAAATAGTTCTGTCAACAACTTGTACTTAGTTCCTGTTCTTGGCTTTTAGCTTACTGGGAAGGCTGTTAGTGCAAAGGCTGGGTTGATGTGTGAAGGTACTCTCTTGAGAGGCAATATTGTCCCACCAATACTATTAAAAAATATCTGGTTTTATCATCTTTTATCCTTGTATCCAGTTGTCTCCCTTTGTAGAAGCTCTTGGTGGTTATCTACTTAACTGTTGTGAAGCAGGTTGTTTGGTTGAGGGTTTTTTGGGGGGTTGTGGTGCAAATTTGGGTCATATTTTGTGTTTCAGTATTTTGTGTTTTATATTTTACCTTTCAGACATGGGTATCTGAATTTCTGATCTGAAAAGAAACTGTGCATGTATAGGACAACTTTGGCTACTTTTCCCCCCCCCCATTAATGACTTTAATGATTATGACGTGTCTGGTTTTTAGTGATTAATTATGGCTGTGTATTTTTAATCTTAAAAAAAAATAGATACTGTAAGAGTGGGGTGCTACTTTCAAAGTTATGATAGGTGGCCTTTTTTTTTTAGATTAAACTTGCTCAATTAGTCTATCAGCAATTTTATAGAGCAGAGAAATATGCACATTT
Organism: Chloroceryle aenea; assembly: GCA_013399075.1. NCBI lineage: Eukaryota > Metazoa > Chordata > Aves > Coraciiformes > Cerylidae > Chloroceryle > Chloroceryle aenea. The sequence continues at coordinate 92,733 of VWZY01009500.1, forward strand.
TTCTCAATGCCCAGAAGAGCAGAGGAAGCATAATATAAAACATTAATCTGCATTGGTGATGGATGATGTTGTTCTTGTGGTGTCTTAGTCTCCCCATGTGAGTGCAGATTTTGCAGAAACTGAATATGACCCCTATTTTGCCAGAAATATTAAGCTGATGTCTTTCTTTTGAACATATTTTTCTGGTGGAGGGGAGAGGGAGAAACCTGAAGCGGCTGTATAAACCTAACTGAAAGCATGTTAAGTAAGAGGAATACATGAAAAAAAATTAAGTACAAGTTTATGTGTTATAAAGGTGTAGCATGTTGTGGTAGGTTGAAGATAATGGATTTTTTTGGTTAATCTGTCTCACAAGTGTTAATTGATGATTGCAATAGCTTTACTCTCAAGACAACATGGCTATTTGGTTCAAAATACTTACCTAGAAATTATCAGAATACTGTAACTGGTTCATATGGATTTGTAGTGGAAAGTGATTCATCAATAAATCAGTAACCATGCTTAGTTGGTACAGTAAATGCAAGGACAGGTATGGAAAGAATATAATTAGAGGGGGCCAATAAAAGAGTAAGAAAATCCCAGAATACAAGTATAATCATGTGTATTCTAAAAAGCAGCCAGCACTCAATTTGATATGCAGTGGATGTCACCTTTGCAAATGAAACACTGGAAGCTTCCTTAGCAATGAATATAAAAATGCAAAGATCAGTTATGCAGAAAAGGGAAATTAAAAAGTTGCTTCTATACATAGGTATGATTAAAACTGTAGAGTAGTTTTTAATCCTTTCGGGACAGGTATCGTGATGTGTCATTTATTGGTGATAGACTTTGCCCTTAGGATTCACTCCAGGCTTTAAGGAATTATAGTTCATACAGTGAATTATTTTCTGTTGAAACTTAGAGACAAGCGGCATGAAGACTGGCCCTCTTGGGATCAGAGTGGCTGGGGATGGGGAGGAGAAGAAAAGAATGGCTTTCATTTGCAGCTAACGCTGTAGTGCCATAAAGGGTCCTAAGTATATCACACTGGAATAGATTGTCGGGGAATTTGCAATGAGGTAGAGTGGAGCTAAAAGAAGCTGCAATACCAGCAGAATAGAGCACTTCATCTTACAGCCTCAGGTGCCACACAGCTGAAGCCATTCCCAGCCCTTATAATGGATGCTCACTGCATGGCAAGTAATTCTAGGCAGAGAATAGATCTTGAAAGGGGCTTCAGTCACCACTAGCTGAGCATTAAATGGTAGAATATCTTATGTTGGGCTGCCGTAAAGTTATTCTTCTGCTTCCTATAGTCCCAAATCCTGCAGCAGGTCCTTTCTCAGGAAGACCAACTTTAAGTTACAATCATTCTGAATTTCTATCATGCTGCTTTTGCAGCGCTCTAGATTGAACTCCAGTACAGAACTGTACCTTGTTCCTGAACATTAGAAAGAGTTCTTAGATCTGCACAGTTGTCCTCCACTTTAGGACAGTTGTGTTTTTACATGGAGGACAAATGATGTTTAAGAAGCTGGGAGACTGACTGCTTTCTCATCTGGCAATAGTGGTAAAGGGAATTAGATCTCTGGTAACCTAGGTTGTAAACCAGTATTACCTGTAAGTACATAGGACAGTTGAGCATTAATTTCAGAACCTGTATTCGTGGTAAGATGGAAGGGGAGAGCTTTCTGACCCATATGTCAGGCATGCTAGATGTGAGAGGCAGGGAAAAACCATTAGAGCACAGCTATTGCTCAGAAACTGTTTTCTGATAGGGATTGTTAACATCACAGGGATTAGGTAGTTGGCTATTTTTAGATGCCTATAACTTTTAGAGGCAATTTGAAGCAGTAGATACCACCTAGGGCATGTTTTTGTGCTGTCAGAACAGCACCTTGAGATAAGCAGGACTTCTCTCAGTTTAGAATCATTAATTTCCTTCAGGACAGAGACCACATAAATTCAGATTGGCACGTTACGACCTCTGTGCCAAACAGCTTGTGACATGGTCTCTGAGAAGGAGAGCCAGCTGGGCACTTAGTTGAATGGTAGGAAAGGAAGAGTTGGCATCAATTGTAGCAGCAGCAAGGATGCACATTCACAGATGTTCATTTGCTTTCTCTCTCCTGCAGGGCTGACGTGAAAAGAAATAAAGGTTAGAACCAACAGCAGAATACACATTTTTAATTAAAACAAAGATGCAGGGTGTGTCAGGGAATATTTTTAATTTAAAATTAAAGGGGAGGAGGATCAAGTTAATTCATCAACTCTGGCTTCCTGATGCCACTCTGATCTCTTAAAATGACAGCGAAATTGAGTTAAATACCTGGTAGCAGAACCTGGACCCCTCCTCAGATGCTGTAGACAGAGAAGTTAAAGAACAGAATTGTTCCAGACTCTGCCTCTGCTCCCTGAGCAATGCGATACAAAGTAATCACAGGAAAAAAAATAAAAAAATCACTTACTGGATTTACGTTGTCACGAATGGAAGAAGAGCTTGGTCCCTGTTGTGTTTTAAGAAACATCACTTCAGTGACGACTGCATTTGTTGGCACTGCAGATTCCACCTTGCTGCAAGCAAGCAAGCTGGTGTTTGCATCTCATCATTGAATTTCTCTGTGCCACATAGAGTTATTTGCAAATAAATTAGGGTTCGACTAACAGAATTGAGCTGGGATACAGGTCTCCAAAGGGCTTCTTTTAATTTTGGCCACACCTGCTTTATTTTGGACTAATTTGAATTATTGAAGTAGCACAAAATAACTGAAACACAGGTTATTACTTGTGAGATAAGCAGCCTTGATCCGAAGCTGTAGAGCCAGGCTGCGTAAGGAAACCGCTAGAGCCCTTACTGCATTTTTTGCTGAAGTTACCATAGTTTAAATTAGATCACTTAAGCCAGAAGCATATTGCTCTCTTTTTCTCAGACTTTCTAGTCTGAAATGGAGTTAAAAAACTTGGCATCCAGGAGTTCAAGCAAAATGGAGAGGTGAATCCAGGTCCTGCAAGCCTTGGTACGGTGTCACAACCAACAGACACACTCTATCCGAATGTGCCCTTCTGGAAGTATCAGTAATGCTTCACTTTGCCTGAGTATCTGTGGGAACAGCACAAAGCCAAAGGTCAGGGGCTTTTGAAATTTTAAGGCCATGAGAAACACACTTTTACAGAATTGAAAGTCATCTTCCCATTTGCTGAAATTCCTTTGAAAAACAAAAAACAAATGCACAAAAGCCCACAGTAACAAGGAGCCATTAAAGTGGAAATACTGGAAAGTAATTGCAGGAGTTACAGGATTTGTTTTTCTGAAGATGAGTTCCTTTAAAAACAGAATAGAACTTCAAAGTTAAATATGCTTGAGCAGCACTTGGCACTTGTTGTTATATTAATGATAATTGATTCTCAAATACACACAAATCTATACTGTGGTGCAAGCTCTGTGACATCTCAAAATGCTTTGCTTGAATTGTAATACCTGAAGTACTCCAGGGTTTAAATCAAAATGTAATTATTTTGTTCCTCATAAATCAGCATCCCTGAAGATAATACTGGCTTGTGTAAGAACCCAATGGCTGTGCAGCCATTCATCTTTTGAAGAACCAGAGTGTGTGTAATAGTTGTTGAAGTTAGTGACTCCTCGGACTTGGAGACTCCTAGTGCTGTGCAGGTCAAGGGTGTACTTTCAATGCAGTCAAAGTGTGTACCTGTAAAATCCAGACAGCCCTCTCAAGTGTACAACAGGATATTCTAAAAGATTGATTTCATCTCTCTGCAGATGTAACTGTCTTCCTCCTTCACCTGTAAAACACAAAAAGCCATTTTGTATTGATGCTGGGAGAGCACGGCTGTGAAATGCCCCGATGCTGTACCAAGAGCCTGAGAAGTAGATACAATACTTCTGGGTTTGTGTTGTTCTCGTGCTCAGTGTGCTCTGTTCAGTTCTCTTGGTGTTGATAGTGGTTAATGGCATTTCCTTGTTACAGTGCTGGCTAGAAGTAATGAATTTGAGGGTTTAAGTCATCTGAATATATTAAATAACATTTTCTTTGTTCTTTTGGTCACTGATAACCAATTTGTGTATGGATTTCAAAGAACCTGATCTGTTGGCCAAAGGAGAGAGTCTTTTCTCAACCTCTTCTGTGTGTTTGGTGTTGTAAGGGTAAATGCAGTGAGTTGTCACTCACAGTCGAAACGGAGCTTAGCTCTGTGTGAATGCTCTTCAGTCGCAGTACCAGCTTGCCTGGGATGCACACCCATCAATCGTGTTGCCTACAGAAACAACCTTTTAGTTGTCTTAATGTATAAATTCTTAAGGCAGACCCCATGATGGCTGTTCTAAAGCTTCATGGTTTGAAATATGTTCTGTGTCATAATTAGGTTTGTGCATGCCCACATAGCATATGCTTTTAATTAGTGAAATCCATATGGATTTTTACATACGCTCAAGCTAACAGAAGACACATGGACTTGAGGAGGATGAATTTTTAGGCTTGGGTTGCAGGAAAGGAAGGCTAAGCCCAAAGGTACAACAAATCACAACTTGTTTAACATGATTACCATGTGACCTGGCTTTAGCTAACAATCCAGGTTTTAAGCAAATACGGAATGCAGTTTTTGAGTCTGAATGGAAACCAGTGACAGTAACATGAGAGTTTTCATGAAGTGAGGTAACTGGGATTGTCTCAGCTGTTCCTTTCCTACACTTATGCTTCTTCCCTCAGATTATCATAAATCAAAAAAATACCCACAGGCTCTGAGTATCTCTGTGAGAAGTGCATGCATGTGCAAAAGTAACTTACTATTGCCATGATACTCTCTGGCTGAACCATGTCTCTTCATAGCTGTAGGCTTGGAATTGTGTTCTGACCCTGGCAAAACCAGTGGGTTCTTTGAGCCTGGATTTCACTCCGTAATTCCCAGAGCATTTTGGCCAATGGTCTCCAATGAAACTAGTGCTAAAAGCATATAAATATTATCAAAATGCAATTATTGCCAGCACAGCACAGGTAGAACTTCAGTAGATCAAGTTGCATCTGGGTGTGCTCATGGACTGAAAAATAAATTCTCTATGGAAGTAAGTTTCATCAAGCTTGAACTTCAGATTCACAGATATGAGTCTGGCTTTAAATTCAACAGGGAAGAGGATGATGTAAGTGAAGAGCTGGTGCTGTAATTGCTTTGCTCTGTCCCAGGCTCTGCATCCCTGCCATCAGTCTTCTGTGGCTTCCTAGGTTTTCATTCCTACCTTTCCCCTGACTGTGGTGCAACCCCTGATTACAGAGCAGGTGTCTCTGAAGGTGGCTGGTGTTCCTTCGGAAGCTGTGGTCCCTTCCCTCACTGACCACATCCTTGTGTTACTTTCAAACTAAGGCTCTTGCCAGCTGCTCTTAAGCAGCTGGAATGTATTGCTTTCTGTAGCCATCGATATTTATTAGTGAGGACCTGATAGAAATACTCCAGTGCTGGTGCCACTTGAGTCAGGTTCTTTCTGGGCTGAGACACAACTGCTGTCCATTCAGCCATCTGCTTTACAGGTTTTGTAGGAAATATCCCACAAATGAACATTATCAAGTGCGCAAAGAGCAATATTTGCAAGAGTTGAAGTATGCTTATTACCTCTATCTGGTTGCCTCTCTGCCTGTAAATATTACTCCTATCCAAAGGACTGCCTGTCTTGCTTCATTTAAACCTCTCCATGAGGTGTCTGGTACGATGCTTTATTTATGGCATGCTATTCACATCTTGTTCTGATTAGAGGAGTATTGATTTCCTTACGGGCTTTTCTGTGGTACTCATCATTTTGAGAGGAGTGTTTCACAAATGCTAATTGAGCCTCAGTTTGCACGTTAGGTGACAGGATGGTGGATATTCTCATTCTCCAGATGAAGAGCTGAGGCTCAGATTAAGCAAAAAAAAAAAAGAAACTCGTTTCTGTTTGCCTAATTTGATGTGACACTGCCTTGGCTTCTCCCAGCAGTCCAGATCCTGTAACAATTCAGATGTTGACAGCCTGCAGTCCTGTGACCCCAGCTGCATCTGTGAGCACTTAGGGCTCCTGCTTTCAGACCCTGGGGTCTCGGATAACCAAAAATGAGCCATGTGATTAGTGGCCGCTGGGGGAAATGTGGTTAAAACTATGCATTTGGTCTGTACAAACTCATACCAAGTGGTGATAATAATTGGTGTGCTCTGGGACAAGGGTCTGCCTTAACTATGAGAAAGTCCTTTCTCTCATTGCTTCCCATTCTTTGCAGCTCCAGGTAACCCCTCATGTCCTGTGGCCAAGTCTCCTGCCATGCGGTACGAACCTGCTCCATAGATCAACCTTTCCCCTCCCACTGGTAGCAACCATGTTTCCTTCCTAAGGTTCCTGATTAACATGATTGAACTCGGAATAATTGTCCGTATCATTAGAACTTGTTGCTAGGTCTCTCCAAAGCAATGCATTCTGTCTGTACTGTTAGAGATAACAATATTAAAGCCTAAAATGTAAAGCCATGTACTGGTCCTTGGGTATGGGAATGGGAATACAGATTTGGTTTCCTGAATCCAAGTTGTGTGTTGTCTACATTGTGTATTCTTGCTGTCACCCAGAATTACTGCAATGCAAAACTACTCCAGCATGGACTACTGCTGAAATATGCCTCAAATCCATACCAAATAGCTACTTTCAAGAGTGAGGTAACTATTATCTGTGTTCTTTTTTTTTTCCCTTCTGTTGCTCTGAATTTGCATAGCTTTTTTATGATAATGTTCATATTTTAAAGAGGTGATAAAAATGAGGATATAAATAAAGTATTCTATGTAAGAAGTGCATCCCTTATACATTAACAAACTTTATTCAGAACTCTGATTTTTGCAGCAAGTTGCTTCATTCACCCCTTGTAGTGGTTTCTGGGATATCATTGTGCAGCACAGAGAGGTGCTGCCTGTCTTTGTTTAAAATGTCATCCCCTCCACTGTATTACCTGGACAAAGGAGCAGGTTTGCTGGTCGCAACCCTGCAGCCGTTTGTGTTCACCAGGAAACGACTGTGCTGATTGCTACAAATAGCAAGCTGCACTGAAAATAGCAGAGGTTGCTGCAGATCAGGATCAAGGTGCAGTGGTGGCAGGAGGGCGGTGTGACGAGGCTTGCTGCTTCCCTCGCTCGGTTTTAACTACCTTTTGCTAAAGGCTCTTTGTTCCTGTATTTCTTGAGAATTTACTTTCTATTGAGATTTACTTTTAATTAAGATTATTTGACATTTAGAATATTAAGCCTGTTTAGATGAAAAAAAATAAATCCCCAAACTTCTCTTGGATTTTTTTGAGTTGCTCTCTTTTCCTCCTAACTAGCAAGCCATACATGTAGCATCTTTTGATATGAATAAAGGGTAAATAAAGAAGCCTTTATTTAGTGACTGCAATTTGCAGACTTCCTGATGTTCAAAATGGATAGTTGTTACCAGTGGAGGCTGCTTTCCAGAAAAACTGACCATGCTCTGCATGTGTGTCCCAGCAGGAAAGAGGTCAGCTCTACTGGTAGCTTTTAATTGCTACAGCACACAGTAATGCCCTTCCTTTGCCTTCCTTACATCTGCGTTTTTCAACTGTGCAGCAGTTGTGGACAGGCGAGTGTGTATAGTAAAGAAAAAAAATAAATGAGAGACTCTTTGTGCAGCCTCTCACTTCTCTGATACCTGGGGACAAGGCTCTCTGCTGTGTTGTTTGGGAGAACTCTAAATTGGCCATCTACTAAAAGACACGGGGCCAAAGTTTCTCACTTGTATCAGTGGGAACAGAAATCTGTTACTTCTGACCAGCTGTGATCTGTATCAGGGTATGAGTACCTCCTGGGACAAGTCTGTTATCTCTTGCTGGGGGGCATGCTCTGAGTGATAGGGGAGGTGGGTGGGTGCAGCACTGCCAGACATCTCAAAGGCGCTGAAGCTGTGTGACCTCATGGCATGAGTTGAGGACAGCTTGTGGGGGGTGATCTTGTTCTAGTTGGGTTTTTCTTAAAATGTCAGTGGAAAGCCAATGCCTTTGTCTTCAAAACAGTATAGGGATTCTCCCTGCCATTGTGGGGTGCTGCTAGTGCTGTTTGCTGATGTAAATGATGTCATGTTAGTAAGTGGTGTAATGTTAGTGCTGTTTGCTGATGTATATTTACTGATGTGAAACCCCTGAAAACCTGTAAAATTTTTCAAAACACATTTCATACTGGAACCTTGCCCTCACCAGAGAGACACTGATGGTGGGTGGGAGCCAGGCTGGTTACAGCACAGAAGTGATATTATTCAGGCGTGAGGCTTTGGGTGAAGAGCTGTGACTGTACAATTCTCTATCAGGCCATAGGTACCTGATGGGAGTTCTTTGTCCTGTGTCAGTGTGTGTTACTGGCCTTAGAGCATCTGCAGCATATCAAGTTGCTTAATATTGTACTGAAGAATCCCAGTGCTTTCCCACAGCATCGTACTCTGGTTTGTGTTTAGTTTTCCCATAGTGTTGTATGCCCTTCCATGTAAATAACAAGAGAGGGGGTGGGAAAAGGTTGGGATTTTCCAGATGGGTCATTAGAGGAGAGCTTAAAATGCAGTGGGAAGTGATATTCTCTTGAAGCCACAAGGGAAGGTTCAGCATGAGGTCACTGTGAGCTGTGTAGCACTCAATAACTGAAAGTGTGTGACCCAACTGTGCTTAAGCTTTGCCACTGAGGCTGACTGCCCACAGGCCAGCTCTGCACTGGGGTCTAGGGGAGCTGTGACTGCCTGACCTGGCCCGTGCGCATTGGCTGCCCTGGCATTTGAGGCCAGGCTCTGTCAATTGAGACACCTGCTTGTGTTGCCCTGCCCTGCACTCTCCCTCATTACTTCTTCTATTGATATTCTTATCTTTATTTGGTGCAGTGGTTTTAAGTTTCCTAAGATTAACTGTAGCAATACACCATGGGGTGGGGTGGGGGGAGGTTGTGTGTGGTGGTGTTTTTGATGGCAGTTTTAGAAGCTTTGAGAAGTCTTTGCAGAAGACATATGTTGGTATTGGATGACGAGCTGCTTCTTTACTTTTTCTTTTCTTATTGCTTTCCAGGCAGCCATTTCAGTCTGTATTATTCAGCCCCAGGCACAGCCTGTGAGCAGTTCTCATCTGTAGACTTGTTAGGTTTGCTTCTCCAGCTTTCAGTCTTTGCTTTTTTTCCTGTGACCTGCTGTTCTGTTTGGCAGCTTTGGGTCAACATTTTAAGGGTGGTTCCAGTCACCTGGACTATAGAAGTGCTCACAAGTGAATGCCTGTTTTGAGCGTGCTTCCTTGTTACTCTCAGGCTGGTGAACTGCTGCTGCTGCCAGTTTATAGCCTCCCCAGGGTGTGAGGTGCATATTGCACCCAAGCTTTGGATGAGAACAGAGCAATAGAAAAAGCAAGGGCTGTTTGTTATTTTTCCACAGTATTGAAGACCGTGGATTTGATTCTGATAACTTATTTTTGAAAAATTAAAAAAAAACCAACAGATGTATTTAGAGGCTTACAGGGTTTGTTTCAGTTTCTGTCCTGCTAGAAGGACAAAGTGGGGAAGGAGAATGTGAAAGGACTGTAAAGAGGGAAAAGGAAGAGCTAACCTTTGCTCCCTGTCTTTTTTGGCTACCGTTATGCTTCCAATATATTCAATACATTTCATTTTTTAGAGGTTGTTTTTACTGAAACCTAGGAAGAAAAACTTCCAAGTTCCTTTCCATTGAGATGATCTTCCAGTGTAGAACTACAGCTTGAAAGCACTGTCCTTCCGTTAGCAGCCAGTAGTGAAATGCAGAACAGGGTAATAGGCAAATTCAATTCACTTTGCTTTTTTTTTTTTTTTTTTTTTTTTTTTTTGTCCAGGAGGCAATACTTAAGCTGTCAGTGGCAGGAAAAAGCTGCCACATTGTGTTCGCTTCATTTTGTCACTCAGAATAGGATTTACCCTCTGTAACTTTAGCAGCCTCAACTTAGGTTTTCAGCCTTGGTTCCCAGCAAGAAGAGGGACATGTTTGAAAGCTGATTTAACCTCTTCTAAAGCAGATAAACAGATGTTTGAATCAGTTGAAATCATACTTGGAAAAAAATCTTGTCTTTCCCCACTGACTGTAGAGGAAAGAACTAGAAGAAATAGCTTTGATTGCCCTCCCAAAACTTGTATCTTGCCGAAATTCAGATACTTTTCTGTCATTGAGTGACTCTTCCAGGTTGTCAATGTATCAAGAATCCCTCTGAAACAATATTGGTGATATTCTTTTGCACTTTTTGTTACAGGATGGGAGGAAAAATAAATACCTTTCCATGATCATCTCTGGAGGCTTCTTTTGTACTCTAGTGAAAGTACTGCTGCTGGTTTTATCATGTTTCTCCTCCACTCAGAGCTCAAAGCTTGCATTTCTGAGTTAACAGTTTTGGGGTTTTTTTCAGTTTTAGATAAGAAACAACAAAATTTTGAAGCACACACAGAAAGGATATAGACAAGCTTTTCTCTCTGTTCTACACACTTTGCAAAGCTTCTCTGCCTTCATAAAGTTAGGGACAAAACAAAAATTAAATGCCACCTTCTGCACAAACTTATCAAAGTTGGCAAAGTTTTGAAAATAGAAAAGTTGAGGCAGAAGGAGAGGAACAGGAAGGCAGAATAGTTATTGCACTGAGAAAAAAGAAGGCTAGAATGCATGAGGAAAAATGTCAAAACTCCAATTCTTTTTTTTTTTAAGTGCAAAAGTCATTCCTTTATTGCTTTGCTTTTTCTTTTCTTAAGTGGCTTTGCAGAAAACAAAAAATTGTAAGAAAAATTCCAGTAAAATAATGTAATCCTTTTTTTACCTTGTTATGACTGCTGTTGTGTTAACGACCTAAGATGCCAGCAATATCTCTATGCTCTTGCAAGTAAGATGTAAGTATTTTCAACAGTCTTGGCACCTTCCTTTACTGGATCTCTAGTTCTGTTACTGGGCATGTTTGGTTTAGAACACGACAACTTAGCAAAGCAAAGAAGAAATCCATCCTTTCATGTGGCCCAGTGGGAAATGCTGCCACACTCAATATTTTTCATCTCTCTTGTGAGTTTTTCAGTGTATTGGATACCTTGACCAAGACTGTCCTAGTCTGAAGGGAACTAACAGCATCAACACTTGAACCAAAGCAATTTCTAATTCAGTCTAATTGCCATATTCAGCAAAAAACTTCAATAATTGACTGAATCATGATGCTGGTGCTGTAGCTGTCTGGATTAATTCTGTGGTGATAACATTCAATCAACAAGTTTGAGGCAAGCCCCTGGTATTGGCAGCTATATTCACAGGAATGTCTACATCAGTTCAAGGGTGAAGAAAATGTTCATCCTGTTTTTAGGATAGCATTGCTGGACTTTTGCTTTCCCAAGTACTGTTGTGGAATTTGCATCTCGTAGGAGCTGGATGGACCATTGTATCTTACTGCTGCCTTTTCTTGCCCTAACAGGTGTCATTGCCCTCTGCTCCACTGTCTTTCCTGAAAGACTGCAAGCAGTGCAAGAATGCTTTTTGTATTAGGATGCCTTTCAAAAATCAAATATTTAATTTACTGTGGGATCACACTAAAGGGGGGGAATGCACAAAACAAGGCACTTTGGCATGATGACATCTTTTCTCTATCAGTTTAAGTGAGGTCGTCTTGGCCCATGTACTAACTAGCATTTTGCCTGCAAGAGGTGCTGTATTTCTGCAGCACTTCCCCAATAGTCTAGTCTCAGTCTGTGGATTATTTTATCTCTTTTCTTAGGTTCCAGTTTTTTAGGATGATCCTTATCCATTTTTCTTTTTTGAGTTCCTCAGCAAAAAAATTTTGCATTTTTCAAATCAGAAGATAATATTAATTCAGTAGCTAAACTGTAAGAACAATTACTCTAGTTGCATTAGTTTTGATAAAAGAGAACAATGGTAAATAACAGGATCTGTACAATTAAGTATAGGGCTAATGTTCTTCAGGATAATGGAACTCTAACTCAGCCTGCTAATGTTAACGGGCTATACTGAACAACATCAAGTTGTTACAGACATATATCTGTCTAAGTTCAGGTATTTTTAATATAAACTTGTGTGGATTTTTAAAGAGTTTTTGATTACGTGAACAAGATCCACTTGTAATACAAGAAGATTAAAAGTTTCATAAATGTGTATCTTGCATCTACTGCATGAATCACTATGAGAAACAGTGTAATGCTCTTGCTAATCAATTGTATTACTATCATCTCTGTTCTATGAATTTTTTATTACTTCATATTTCTCTATGGTCAGAATAAAAATGTATTAATTTAACAAGCCAAGAAGCTAAATAGCATGGTCTTTCAGGGTAGCAGGTAGAGTGTAGTCATCTATAATGATCTGTTACAGTTGAGCATTACTGTTCAGTTGAGGATAAAAATGTCAGCAATGATCTTTTTTTTTTTTTTCTGAATGAGTTCTGATTAAGATGTGAGTCATCACTGAAACAGTGTCCTGGTTCAAGTGAGAACAGAACTAATTCTGTTCAGTGAGTTTACTGTTCAGCTCAGTTCTTCTAACTCCCAGCACTGTCTGCAGTCAGCAGCCTGTTCCCCCAGACAGTGGCTGCTGCTGGCAGTGACAACAC
>VWZY01009500.1:105667-181674 GCA_013399075.1 Chloroceryle aenea
GTTATAGGTCTTAAGGGGCTACCCTGAGCCTAAATTTTGACAAACAGGAGTAAATCCATCAAATCAGAGTCCCTAAACAGTGCTACAGGGGATACAGAACAAGAATGGTTTTGAAATCTTTAAAATTCTACTAAGAGGAGTTGTTTTCCTTTCATTCTGTAAGCAAGCAAGGATGAGCTTTGTATCTGATACATGATCACATGTTTTGTGATGATTTTGTGTCAAAACAGAGCCTCTATTATAGGAAGTAATTTTGTTTGTGATCCGCTACTAGAGCGTCACCGTGCCTTTGCTGAAAATACCACTCTTTGCAAATATTCCCCAAGCGTACGTACCCCACAAAACTCAGAACCTTTACGCAGTATTTTAGGAATAAGCGTGCTTAAGGGAATTTCTATTTTTTGGTATCTACTTGTACTCACATTGTTTAATTTTATAAGATTTTCCTATTATTAGATTTTTTTTCTGTGTGTAGAGGAGGTAACTGTATGCACATTTTAATTCTGCAGTGGATGCCATGTCTGCCAAAATTCTTGGAAGATTTTCTGAAGTTTGTATCTAAAGCATTAGAGAACTGTCCTTTCCAGAGAGTATTTCCAGCATTTCTAGGTTTGTGGAGTTTAGGCTTGAATTGTTTATTCACATCATTTTCTTGGGTTAAGGTTCTGTGCCCTTCTCTCTTTTGAGACTATAACTGTTTTTCTAGTAAATAACTATAGGTGTTATTTATGTCAGATTGTACTGAGTGGCCATCTCCCAGTAGGTTATGCCGAAGCAATGTTATCCCTCCCACAAAAACTTCAGTAAGTCCCTGACTAGCTTGTCCTCAGGATTAAAAAGAGGCTGCCCTTGTTAGGAGCTGGTGGAAAAGATAACTGATAGTCTTTAGCATCATGCTTTGCAGCAGTTTCTAATTGTCTGGGAAAAATCACAACATTAATGCTCTGTCTCAAACTTCAGGAGAAGGGATTAATTCATTCAGAAAACCCCCATATGTTCCCATTTGACCCTGAAAGGATGATCCTGTTTTATGGGTAAATTTAAGCTTTTGTACGGTGGAGTAGCTTCTCTGTCAAAGCCATTGGGCTGCCAGGTCAGAGATCTGTTATTTTCAATCATAGAATCATCAAGGTTGGAAAAGACCTCCAGGATCATCAAGTCCCACCTTCAACCTTCTCTCCTAGGTTGCAAGTTTGTAAAATTATGTTGAGGATACCACTGCTATTTCCATCCATAAACCAGGGGAATTACTTGGTTTCTGTCATTGCCTGTTGGTTTCAAGACAGGTTTTTCAGAAATGTGGTTCATTGGCTACCCACTGCTATCTCAATGGCAGATTTCTCTTTGATAAGCGATAGGGGAGATAGGTAAAAAACCCAAAATAGATAGAAAACCCCAAATATTACAGTAAGTAGAGAAATTCTGGTACTTAGTTAATAAAATGAATCCCTGTTTCTGCTTGTACACTGAAAAGGCTGCTTTGTAATACCACCACAATAAGCCCCGAATTTGGAGCAAGAGAGGTTGTAAATAAAAATCTTTGTCCATGGAGAAATTTTACAAATCTTAATAATACCTTTCTCTGTAGGTCTGCTGTAGATACATATGAACTAGGAAATGGATCATTCCTTAAAGCTCTCCGTGGGCATCAGAAACAGGTGCTGTCATGTTCAGATGTATTTAAATTCTTTCAAAACAGTTTTTGCATTTTAAACATAAAATGAAAATGAGGATCACATTATCCACCTGTCTTTTAAACTTTCCTTGCATTCTTGCATTTAAGTTTTGAGTTATGTATTTAGGCAAATTCCTTTTTCACCCTTTGTAAGCAACTGGATGGCTCTTTCTGCTAGTGATTCATAGCTTCATTATTGACATGGCAGCCTAATCACAGGACTGAGTGCCAACTGTTGGCTGTTGCAGAGTGAAATGTTGAGCTGAACAGTGATGTTTAAAATGGGAAATATTAGTACAGTTGCATAAAGTTCAGCTGCTACGGAAGCAAAAGAGAATGGCTGATTGCTGTCTGTTTTCTTCCCCTCTGCTACTTCCCATTCCCTCACTGACACACTCGGAATCAGGTTGTTCAGCAACCTAATTTTATATCAGATCTTTCATTTCACTCCTTGCTATTATTTAGGATCTAGTTGCAGCTGCATTGTGTATGCTTAACAAATAAAAGCTTTCAGAGAACATCATTCAATTCCCTCCTCCTGCTAAGGGTTTTCGAAGTGTAATACATCACAGAATCAAAATGACTTTCAGTAAAAGTTCATGCTGTTTAAATCACACCAAATGTTATATTGAGCTGTAGCATACATAATTCATGTATCATTAACAGCTTCTACAAGTCTTTGGCTGCATGGCATACCAATGAATCAGAATGTGTGTGTATTTTTTGATACCTGCCTTTCCTTAAATTGTATTTAGAAGCAACAGCATGTAATTGTACTAACTTGGCAAATCAAACAGGCGTGTAATAAATTGTGGTTTGTGATTGACATGGTAAAGTAAGTTTCTTTCCTGATGTTGAGTAAGCAAGCTATTTTAAACAGGAAAGACTGGATAGACTGTTGTTCTGCCATTAGTATAAAGAAAAATCCATTTTCATTGTTTATGAAGTGAGAATTCTCCTGCAGTCACTTAATTCATTACATGGCTGATGAATCAACAGTGCACTTCAGTAAATTAGATGTGTCTGTGTGGTCAGTTTGAATCTGATTCACAAGGTGCTTGCTCGGACAAGTGAACACGAAGATGGCCATGGGATTACTGATGTATTAGCCTGTTACTTATTACCCTAGACATGTTTGGTTTCTAAAAAAGCTCCTTCTGTCACGCAAGCGTCAAAGGCTTTGATTCAGGAGATATATTGGTGCCAACTGAAGCACTCTGAAGCTGCTAAAATCCCCGCGTCAGATTTAGGAGCGTGCTGCAGCACCTGGCTGAATCAGAGCCCCAGACCTGCCTGCATGTAGGGACTGTAATTTTGTTTTAGCATCTGAAGGCACCCTGAAGTGATATGTCCTGTACTGTTGAGTACAAGAGGATGTTAATCTGATTGCAGAAATGGTGCTGGGGAACCCCTAATCACTAAAACTACCTTGTGATCCATGGTTGCCAACAAAAGGAAACTTCCTGTCAAAATGATGGTCAACAGTACTTTGCAATCAGCGATCTCATGCTGGGTATGTGAACTTGATGATTGGACATGGAAGTGGCCAGGGTCTTGCATTTTTTTCTAAACCAGAATTACTAATGTTGATTATACCTCCTGACTATTTGACAAGCAAGTAGGTTAGAGATGTTTTGTAGGAGGTTTTGTATTCGGTATTATGACTATTCTAATTGTATTTTGCTCTCAGTCATTGATATACCAATTTATTTAAGCAAAACTTCAATTAAAGAACAACTTTCACTGCAGGGTCTTTGCTTCTTCTTTCCACTGAGCTGTAGTTAAATGAGCTAGAGCAAAATATATCCACCCTAGCAAGAAATGTGGGGGGAAAAACTTACCTTATTAAAATTTGTTTTAATTTAACATTAAACCAAATATTTTTACCAGGTATCTGGCATAATGTGAAAAAATGGAGAATGTTCTTGTGGAAGATGGTAGTTTTAATATCATTAGCAATTAATGTTACAAGAAACCATGTTAGTAGCAAATTTACCTTTTAAAAATAAATTTGAAACTTTATTTTTCTTTTAATGGTGATTTACTACTGTTTATAACCAGGAAAAATTAAGGTAAGGTCTAGTAAGATACCAGGAAGTGGAGCTGGGAGAAATGCATGAATTGTACCTAAAATCAGCATGTTCAGAGTTGTTGGCGTTTCTAGCGTAGCTTTTGTTTCACTCTGCAAATAAGTAGACCTGTTGGGCACTATTTATTCAAGTTCAATTATTCAATTTAACTGTTTATTCAACTTCCGAGGTTCTGACTTTTCTCTGTATGTTTCAAACTGTATTTAAGTCACATCTGCTTAAAGCTGCACTGAGGTGCAGCTGATCTTGCTGTCTGTAAACGCAGATCTACTCAACTCCAGCTCTGGGCTCTGGAGAGCCAGCGCATGTGCACTGTGCCGGCCAGTGTGCTGATGGAGAGGGCAGCACCCGCAGCACAACACCCCCAATGGCTCAGTGGTGAGCAGAAGGCAGGGGCAGTATCTGAAAATGCTGTTATCTTCTCCCTAGTAAGCTTTGCTTTACCTCCACCTGTTTGACTTCCAGTTATTTATGCTGTAAGCAAACAGACAACATGGTAATGAGCTCTGTGTCTGCTTGGTTGCTGCTGAGATGTGTGATTACCTGTTTAGACACATAGTCTTGGAATTTAAATGAAACTTTAACTATAGGAAAGTGCAGTATGTATCTGCATACAGGCATGTACAGCTACAGAAGGGTTTTTAAATGCTTTAAAGCACAGCTCCGAAGGAGATGGCACTATCAGCTACAGACTGCAGCAACACCTGGTTTAGCTGGGTCTGAATTAACATAGCATATCCCTAGTGTCATTAGTATTTAGAAAAAATAACATTTACTAACAATGATACCAAATTTTCTGTAGTCTTTGCCTAGAATTTCTGGTTTTCCTTGCTAGGAGCTATGAGTGCTTGTATTTTAAAGATGGAGAGATGCCGAGTAGGGGTTTGCAGTGCAGGATTAGCTACAAGAATGCATTTGTGTGCTAAGTTGGTCCCTGCCCAGAGAACCTATATGTTTAAATATCTGGGGAGAAGAAAAGGAAGTTTTCATATTCGTTGTATAGTTTGTTTCTTCATCAGCTTTGGGTTTGGTTGTGTGAGAGCAGAACTAGAATTTTGTGTATTTTGGAAAGGTCAGCTTTCCTACTTGGGAGGGCTCTCTTGCACGCTTGACTGCGGATTTATCTTCATCCTTTTCCCCTTTTTGTTGGTGTTTGGCAAAACTTGCTGTAGCTGCAAAAAAACCCATGTAATGCTGAGAGAAATGGATACATTTTCACATAGCAGGCAAGTCCTCTCTGATTCCCCCCCAGTATCTGCCTCTATGTGTGTGCATATGTGTGTTTTGTGTTTGGGGAAGGATGTGTGTCAAGAAACCAAAGGTTTTCCAGGAAGGTAATGCAGGCATCTGGGAAGTGAATACAAGTGTCCTGATAGCAGACTTGCATTTCCTCACATACCTTTTGCAGTACTTGGGGATTCTTGGACCATAGCTTGAAAAACACTGGTACTGTGAACCCCCCCGATGAGAATTTCTCATTTTCAACAAGAGATTTCAATCTCTAAGTCTCAGACAGAAGATGATCAGGGATGGATGTGCCTTCCTGACACAGTTCAGCATCTAAAGCCATTTGAGGTTGGATCCAGTGCTGCTGTCATAGGCTGATCTTAGTCTTCAGTGCACAGCTTTGGGCTAGATGTGTGTTGCTATTAGTGTAAGCTACTAAGGAAGTAGGGTCTGCCCCTTAGCATGGCATGCGCTTTGACAGTGAGCTGGTGCTACTGCATCAGTTGTGGGTCGGGAGCTCCTGAGAACAAACGCCACTGGGTTCTCTGTATGGTGGAAGCAGAGGTGGCAACGTGGCACGCAGCCCATGACAGTAATTCCCCAAAACAGAAGCCTTCTGCCAGATTGATGACAGAACATTTGGGGATTCAGTGGAGCAGGAGGTTAAAGCAGACAACCAAGGAATGGTTTAGAGAGCAGAACGCTACCCTGAAATGTTAAGTACGGGCACAGTTGCAATCTGAGAAATTCATGAATGTCACCAACACAGTCTGCTGAAGTGATAGCTATAAAATGAAAGATTTAAAGGAGGTAATCATAATGGTTAACAGCAGTATGAAAAAACTTAAACATGTTCATAAATTTCAATAACTGCAGAGCAATATACTGGATTCATCTAGAGGAGATTTAATTTGAAAAATGCTAAATAGGAGATAGGAAGATGAAACACAGACATTTCTCCTGAAGATGGAGTCTTCTGGTGAGAAATTTACATTGTACTTCAGCTGAAGTGATATTAAATGCAAGTACAACGTGTTAGAAAGGGAATTATAAAATAAATTATAGAAAGAGTTTATAAATTTGCACATTAAGGAAAAAAGCTTTATTTTTGTATCCTCACTTCAGATGGTATTTGTGTCTAGATCTATAAATGACCGTGTGTGCTGAATGGAATGAGATAAAAAATTTTTATGTCAATTATATAGATATTTAATAGAAAATAAAAATGACTGAAGTCTTATCACAGGGAAGTATAAGCACATATACTTGTGTGCAAGTATCCAGAATACATACATCACTTCAATAGATGCATTTGAGTTAGAATACAAATACTTTAGATGAATTTTAAATGTTCTGTGTTCAAAATGAGTTCTGTTCTGAGGCGGAACCTTTCATTGCAGAGAGTTTTAGCAAGATGCATCAGTGCACTAAGATTTTTGAAACGGTGAATACCTTCATTGTCTTGCTAATTGCAGCTGTGCAGTCTGCAAATGAATGATATCCAGCATCTTATTTCCAATTGCAGTCATTTTATTCCTGTTGATAAACAGCCCTTATCTTCTTCCCACACACCAGATAGATTTTACTTTATTTTATAAATGAGAATTTTCCATTGTGCTGCAGCATATTGTTAGCAAGCTTCAGCTTTATTAAAAAGAAATAGAAACATGGAATTTGGAAACTTTCTCCTCATTCAAGTGATTTATTTTTAGATGTAGTGATGCTGCTTGCAGTAATGATTAAATTAATGAAGGTTGTGGGGTCTGAAGTGGTATCACTTGTCATTACTGTGCTCTGGAGCTAAACCCTGCTGCACTCTTGTCTCAGTCAGAACACAGCCTACTTCAGATGGGCATGGAAACGATCCCAGCCCCAACTGCACTGCAGTTCTTCTGAACTGGGGGCCTGAATTTAAAAAAGATGGAGCACCAACTACGCTAGTTCAAATGGCTACTTGGCAGCCCTGGAGTCCTGATTTCTTGTGTTGTGATGACAGTAAGATGGTGAACGCTTATGAGCAATCAGCCTGATGTGGATTGCTGCCTGTGATGAAGGAGATACATTCTACTGTGTATGTATCCAGCCCCCTCCAAGAATCAGCACAGCCCTACAGATAGGAGTGTTGCTTATGGAGATGCCACCTCAGAAGTGTTTTAGAAGCTAAATCCATCTTTTGAAGTCGTATGAGAGCTGACTTACAAGATTTGGGGAAATATCAGTTCCCACCCCTGTAACAACTAGTAGTTTTGGAACACTGAGGAGGACCTTTCTTTAAAGCAAAAAGTTTGTATCCCCATCTTTTGATTCCCTGCAGTAGGTAAAGGTACACAGCTTTTTTCTCAGTTTGGGTAAAACTACATAAAACTAGCAAGGATGATAGTGAATCTCCCTCATTCTAAGGCAGTATTTATTTAAGAGGATGACAAAAATGTTCACAGAAGTGTACCCTTTTAGCAGAGAGTGGGAAACAATGGCTGAGATTGCAAGTCAGGCACTACTGCAACCAACACAGGGTGAGTTAAGCAAAGGAAATTTCCCTTTCTTTGGTCACCAAAAGCTGCTGCTAAGTCCTGGAAGTAATGAGTTGCCCTGAACTAAACCAGAATGTGTTCTCCATGTTTGATTATTGAAGGAAAGTAAAAACAAAGACACGTGGTAAGAATGTTTGGAGAGAGGAAATACAGCTGCAGACAGAAGAGTGATTAACCTACTAAAGAACTCCGTACCTATGTTTTATTCTCAAGATACATTTTTGCCATAACACTTTCTATTCTGAATGGCTTTACTGGTACAGTTCTGTTTGCTTCACAAAATACAAGGAGACTTCTAGAGGGTGAGAAAGTTATTTCCAATAACAGAATGAAATATTTCAGCTGATGAGTTTGGTGGCATGGCTCTGTGAATCCTTCTACATTCCCTGCCAAATACCACATCAATTTTGTTTGACTTCATGCAAATCTGGATAGAGAGGAGGTGCCCTTATCTCACTGTATTCTTACATACACACTATATATGTGCATAAATATTCCCAAACATCTTTTTGCTGGTGTCTAAGCAAAGCATATGAAATTTCACATTGTTTTGTGACCTGTATAAAACACTAATGGAGCTGCTGCTTTAGCTTTCAGTCAATTGGCAGAGACTCGGTGATGGGAAGCTGCAGACAAATTCTCCCCTTGCTGGTCCCAGTTATGCCCTGCTTGTAACTTTTGCCATTTTGGTTTCCACTGTCCTTAGATTCATTTCTTTCATTTGTGAAACCGCACAAACTCATTCAAGATACAACTCAGAAATGAGTTCTATCTCCCAATATAGTGTAGCCATCTGATACACTTTATTTATTTCTAAGCACAGCTCTCTGCAAGGGAAAACAAGCCACACAATTCCATGCATAACGTGTACAACTATAGTGCTGTAAAATGCTTCATCAGGAAGAGATGGGGAACATTGCTCTTCTCTCCTTTTTGTAGTGAAATGAATTGTACTGCCTTCGACAGCCTACACATGCAGATTTGTTGTCTCTGGGCTCTGCTGAAAATGATTCTTCTCTACGTATGTTCTAGGGGTGCTTGTGGGTACATCAGCAATACCTTATGCTGCTGTGTAGGGCACACCTTGATACTCAGAATCAAGTTCTATTACAATAAGGTCATCTGCTTCTAAAGAGATTTTCATTGCCATGTATGTACATTTTACAAACTATTTTGTTGTATCATTAGTCCAGTCACTGATGTAGCAGTTGTTTTTTGTGGTAAAATGATGTTAGTTTACAGCACAGTTGCCCGAGTGTCACAGGCAGTAGCTAAAGGATGAAATTAAGCAAGCAGAAACCTAGCTGGAATGTTGATAGCAGCCAGAACTACTGACCTTGACCTCATTTGTGAGAAGCCATGAGATCTCTAATGGCAAACTCCATCTTTCTCATTAGGTACCAAATTATTTTTTAAAAAACGCGACACCCTACATATGTAGCAACACGATTCCCTCACATGCTGCCCAAAGGTATGTGTGCCATAGTGTATTCATGCTACCAGCTGAAGCATCATCTGCTTCTCTAAATACACAGAAGGCTGCTTTTCTCCCCAAGAAGCTGGAGGAGGCAGTAAGGTGATTTGTTGCTGTTTGGGATTTTTTTAGAGGTGGTGAGAACAGAAAATAACTGAAGCTATGCAGCACTAAACATGGACCAGTGCAGGGGCTCCAGTTACTGAGGTCTAGGTGATGCTGTGCTTATTGCTGGAATGAGTATAGGGTTTGGTACAGCAGCTGTCTGACTTCAGGGGTTTGTCCTGATGCTGTTAGCAGAGGTCATGGATAGTAGTCACTGGATCCAGTCTGACTTCTTCCCAAGTGGATTTAAAGCTAAGGATGCACTCAATGGACTTAGGGTTTCTAAAGCTAGAGTCAGGCTTTTGACATTCTTTGTTAACTGCTAGAGGAGTGATTTCTGTTGGCTTAAACCAAAGTATCCATGTGCAGGGTACTGTTGAAGTGGTTTAGACTGGGTGAAACCCAGGCTGCTTTTCTTTATATAGACTGAAGTCTGCGTGTTGGGACACTTCCTTGCTCTCCCCTGTGAACTGGTGGAGAGGAAGGGTGGCACACAGAGATGACAGGGACAGTCTGACTGTTTTGTCTGCACTTCATTGCCTTTTTTCTTCCCTCTAATCACTTTTACTATTTTTGATCATTTGTTTTCCCCTGGTCATAGTGCCCTGTGGGAGCCTCTATCAGCTGAGTGAACTGCTGCACACATTTCATTAATGCATAAATGAACAGTCTGAGAGCATCTTATTGATCAGCAGATTCCTTGTTATCTGTGTTACCCTTTTTGAGATGTCCTGGGGGATAGGGAGACTTTCTGCTGTGGGTGTCTATGCTATTATTTCCTCTGCTTTCTTTTCTTAGAAATGCATCATTATCATTTAATGTTTTCATACTAAGCCTCTTTTCTCTCTCTCCTCCTTTCTTCCCAGTTGAATAATATATTTCACCTTTGAAGCTTACTTTTGCACAAGCAAGCCTGGCACTGGTATTGATGGCATTTGTGCAGTCAACATGGAGACCTGCAAGGAGACCTGGCACTGCATTTACTGTGCTGAGAGTTTAGAGAGACAGTCCAGAGTCTGCAGAAACCAGCTGGACATTCATTAGGTAAAGAAGATTTTTTTTCTGGGAGGGGGAGGTGGAACAAAACCAAACCAACAGAAACCAAACAAAAAACTAAACCAAACAAAAACAGCCTCCATCTTTGTTTGCCACGGTCTGTTTTCCTGATTTCATCTCCAGAGTATTGTATTTAGAGAATAACTTTCTTTACAAGTCAGTGCTTTAAATGGGATGTGGAGTGACCTATTAGTAGGAAGTCAGCATTAGCTCCATGGGTACACTGCAAAATACATGGTACAGTTGACTGCAGTGTACACTTCTACCTTACCTGGTTTGCAGTCCAGAATAATGCAGATAAGAAGTTCCGTTATGTCAAGTATACATCTTCTATATTTCTTTTTTTCTTTTTTCTTTTTTCTTCTATTTTTCTTTTTTGATTTGTTGGGGTTTTTTTTAGCCTCTTTTTTAATTTTCTTACTACAAAAGAGTGAGGGGAAAATCCACAGTCCCACAGTATGGCACAAGTGTGGGCACAGTATTTCAGTTTATTACACCATTGTAAAATCTCTTGATATGTACACATCAGCTTTCTATGAGCTGTCAAGAAAAGTTTCCAAGCGTAGTAACTGTATACCTTTCACAAGTACACATTAATTCATTTTGGTTTTAAGTTCACTGAGAGGTGAACTTTTGATGGGGCTGCTGGTGAATGGCCTTTTCAGTTTCTATAATTCATCAATTTACACATCACTAAAATATGTCTGTCTTTGACTGGGTTGTACAAAGAGAAAATAGTAAGTTGAAAGTTTACCTTCTGAACCAGAGTTAAAGTTAGCAAAACATACACACTGAAATCTTATGCTTTGCTCTTAAGGTATAAAGTGAAAGGTTAATAAAATATATTCATAAGTTATATTTAAAGAGCATGTTTACCTAAGACTGCAGTCAGAGAGTACAAAAGCTTAGAGCACAGTTCTTGCCTCAAAAGTCTCCAGCCTGAATGAACAAGGCAAGGGAGAGGAATAAGGAGAAATAACTCATAGAGCTTTCTTCTGGCTGCTGATTGCAGTAATAATGGAGCAGTGCTCTGGAAGACTGTCCTTGGGCTCTGTGTGAGCAAACAGCTTCAGCAGCAGAGATATGAGAGGTTAAAAAGTCTGTAACATACTGGGAATCAGATTTCTACTTGTGGGACCCAAATTCTTGAATGGTGTGCAGAAAAACCTTCTAATAACTGATGATACTTTAGGTGACCTATATGGTGGTTCTCATGCCTGGTTTGATGGATTAGCATGTAAATCTTTGCTACAGATCCATCAGGTTAGATTCGTTCTCTTTATAGGCTCTTCATGTAGCATGCTCTGCAGCATGTGTGTGTGAAACTTCAGTGGCTTCACACTAGGATGACTTTTTAAAGGGACACAGGCAAACTAGCTTTAGAAATGGAAATTAAACCCTGACTGATGCGTAGTCCAGAGCTTTACCAATTAGACTTAATAGCACAAAAATATTTTTCAATTAATGCTGTAATCTGATCTTTTACTTGTAAGTTTTCATATGCTGTAGAGTTATGTTTCCACAAAATTTGTCCTGGATACTTGTGTGGTTGAATTCTAGTAGCTGCAGCAGTTTTACTTGAGAATGATAGTGACGAAGATGCTTTTCCAGCTGATGTTTCCATGTATGGGCTGCTGAAAATAGCCTAGGGATACACCCGGCTGAAACAAAACCATATGCACAGCACTGGGTGCTCCTTTGCTATTTTAATAATAATAATTCTGCTGAAATTTTCCAATCCACTGCACACAGGAGGGAAAGATTTGGGGGGTACATGTTGGTATACCTCACTCATCTAACAGATCTATGAATTGCATCCAGTAACACAGGAGAGTTTTTTTAAAAGTCATCTATGTGATAAGCTCCGTTTTCAATAGTTAATCTTTTCCTCTAGGCTGGGTGTCATAAACTGTTAAAAAAACATGACACCTTGGTGTGAACTTCCCCGTTTTACCAAAAAGCAGCACACGAGCCTGGAATCTGCTTTCTCCTCACAGGCAATGCAAGTGTCCAGTGCTGTGTGATAATGGAGGAGCAGCTCCAAGGCTGCTGGGTCTAATCGACACAGCCTTCATGACAGTCCTGAGCTGTTCTTCAGTCTGCTAGTTTAAAAGTTAACTACTAAAGGAGCAGCAGCCACTGCTCTCCACAGAGGATGTTTATGCCAGGTGCCTGCAGTCCAGAATGACACTTGGGATGACTACATGTGCTCATTTTCTTGTAGCGTTAGCTGTGGATCATACGATTGTGCTATGAAGGACACAAGCCTGTGAAGAAGCCACGTCATTTAGATTAACTTTTTAATAAGATAGTGGTAAAAAAGCCAAGGTCCCAAGTATTTTGTGTTCAGAAATTTAACCGCAGATAAATAGCGACAAGTACTGTGTAAAATATCTCTTAGGGATTTTCTTCTAGTTCACCTTTTCCTTTAGTCTGACAGTGATAACACTTGTAAAGCATTTTATAATAATGGTCTTTCAAACCTCTAGTTAATAACATCATTGAGAGAAAGCATTTGTCACAACAGAAAATGCCATACTGTGTTTCAGGCTTACAAACACTTCTTGATTTCACCACAGAAAGTGCAACTTTCAGTCTGATATTCCACTAAGAGCCTGTATTGTCAAGGGTATACTGTTGACAAAGAAAAGCTAGAAGCTGCTCTTGGTTTGATTTGAACCAGCCACTGGAAATAGGAGACAATATGTTTATGGCTAAGCAAGAAAGGGCAAGATTTATAGAAGCACAGCTTACACCTTAAGCTTTCAAAAACTCTTCCCCAGCCCATAGTTACAAATGTTTTCTCAGATGGTCTCTTGACTGATTTGTGGAAACATAATTCCAAAAAGAGCAGGAGATGGTCTTGATCTGCAAGCAAAAATTGGTTGCATGTGCTTAACAATCACTGTTTTCACCCAGTCCTTCTCCCACTCACAGGTAGAGCCACTGCATTCCTAAATTAGAGTTAACAGGAAATAAAAATAGAAGAAATAGAAGTAAAAATAAAAGAAAGCATTTGCTTAAATATGCCAACATCTGAGCAATGTTTTATGTGTTTCTTCATTGGTAAGGAAAGATTTGATATCTATTCCTCACTTGTGAATTATCTACTTAGAGATGAATTACCCACTCACTATACCTTATCCTCCCTCCCATCGTACAGACTGTATGTTATGTCTGAATATCCATTCTCTGTGTGATGTGCACAGTATAACTTTAGTTGAAGAGTACATGGAAAAACTTAAAGCTAGTGTTTTAATATGCTTGACAAAGCAGTAGGGCACTAATTAAAATGACACCATGCAGCGTGGAACGGGACAGCTCCCCATAATGATCAGCTTAAAATGCTGATGATAAGTGCTCATCTATCACTGTTGCTGCATACCAAACAATTGGTTACAAAAACAAGCATTTGTTTAGCAGCAGGTGCTGTGCTGGTGATGCAGCTGAAGAAAACTTGTGATCTTGTGATTTTACCCTTGAGAGCTTCTTTCTTAGACACTGTAAACCTGCATCCTTGCTTTTCTAATTCAGCCATAAACGTTTAAGGCCTTTTACACAACTAAATGCCTCTAAACAAAGCAGGACAGCTTCTGTCATGGAAATCTATATATGGATCCTTCCTGTGTCATACTGATCTTGAAGTCAACCACTAGGTCATCTTGTTTAGACAACTTAGAAACTTCTCTGTCAGTCACAACCAGTCATGAGTGGGTGCCTTAGATCATACGGTACTTTCTTATTTTTAAAGAAAAGTATGATAGGCAGCTACAGACCTCTGATGGACTGGTGGATGTGGAAGGAGCTTTGTGGAGTATACCTAAATTCCCAGCCCTCTGTAGATATGCTTTAATAAAAGCGTGTGTCCAGCCTTAAATTATTGTTAAGTGTTCAGATTAGCGTGGCATAAGTAATGATAGAATCAATATTTAAAGATACTGCACCATTCAACAGTCATATTTAATTGATTTTAGAGTCTATGTCAAGTTTTCTATGGTATTAATAGGGAATTTCAGTATCAAGTGAAATGGTGACTGAACACCTACCTTTAAGATACTGACTTAAAGCTTTACATGTCTTATTTTTTACTATGAACCATAATCAGGGAACGTGCTGTACGGACACACACAAAAAAAGGGCCGAGCTTTTTAATGCAGAAATGCATGTTTCATTTCTGTGGCACATGCGTTGTACTAGTCTGTCCATAACTGAAAAGCAAGAAATCATTTGAGTTTTTTATAGGCAGAAAACTGACTCTCCATAGACACTCTGTGGTTTTAGATCATCTTGAGGTTTTCAATTCTCAGTTCCTGGTTTGAGGATTCACAATTCAAACCCAGTTTCAGTCTACACTTAAAAAGAGGAAAAACCTTTATATATTCCTTTCTTCAAAAAATCTGAACGTTTTTGAAATCTGTGAGTGTTCTCGTGCATAGAGTTCTCCAGGTGCTTGTGTTAGCAGCGTTGGGTCTTGGCTAAATAGACTTACCTGTGCAGATAGATTCGTAGAAGTACATAGATTTACACATGGGGGAGAAAGAAACTTGATGTGTGATAGCAAGCTATTGTGGGAAGGAATAATTAAAAACTGCATCAGAATCCAAACTGTTAATTTCTGGTAGTAAAAGTGAATATACTTTAAGTACTACTTTAGCAGTGAAGAGCTGCTAAATTAAATTACCAGTCTGTCAGTGAGAATTACACATTATATCCTTTCCCCATTAATCCTGCCACCTTTCCCCTGGTGGCTCTTGCTGTCCATTTCTAGGATGCATTCACAGAGATCAGCAGCCATGCTAAAGGACGCAAATTGATCATTTTACATGAAGCAGGCTTACAGACAAGATCTGGGTACAAATCTGCAGAAGTGAAAGGCAACTTCTGGAAAGGATTTTCAAAGACAAAATAAACCCCTCTTCTGAAGAGCAGTGCGAGATCGGCATTAAAGCATTCATGGCCAGTGCACTAATGCCTGTTTGTCTGTCTGCCTGCTTTGAAGCAGAGGTAGTTTGGCCAATGGCTGCTGCATTCCTGTGATTCTGGAAACATGTTTACTTCTGCATGTTGTCCAGTAAAAGTAATAATAAAAAATCTTTTACTCTTTACAATTATAGGCATCTGCTTTGTGATTGTGACTGTAACGTCTTCTAACAGAAATAGGCCTCTTTAATCCAGTTAAATAGTGGACTATCACAAGATATATTTACTATGACAATAGACTTATGTGTGCATCCTAAAGAAGTATTGTGACAGGATACAACCATTTACTTTATGTAGTATTAAAAACTGGTTTCATTTCCTTTGAAGGAAGGAAATCAGTGTCTTGCATTGTGTTTCAAAGTATGATTTATTAACAGCTTGCAGTGAGACTGTTGGAGCTGGTTATCTCAGTTACCTTCATGCCTTTGAGAAGGTCTGTCTTGTTTATAGGACCTGGTTCTTTAGTCCGTGGCTCTGGTGTAGGAAGCTCATCTGGGAGAGGTTATCAGGCCATGCAATGGTGAGGCTGCAAAGACATTTGAGTCACTGCCAGAATGAATGTTTTTTTGAGGGGAGTGGAAGTTCCTGAAGAAATTTTTGTGTATGTGCCTGGCACATACAGTGGTGGTGCTCAAGTCAGCAGGCATCCCTTGTGCCCTGTAGATCAGCCAAGTGTATTGGGAAGTTGCATGGGTCTCAGAGTGGGCAGCCCAGCAGCCCCAGCTAATGCAAGCAGTAAAGGAGGCTGTGCTGTGGCAGGGGGAGGGAGGCAGGGGCCCTGGGCAGGCAGGAGCAACGGGGGCTGGAGCAGCTTGCAGAGGAGGCAGCCTGAGGCACCAGTAAGGCTGCAGTCCTCTGTATTACAAATGTAAAATATGCCTGTTTGGAGGGGTCATGTCGGTCAAATGTGGTGCAAATGAGCCTCCTTGGTACTTCTTGAGATGCTTGCTCATCCCGGACATGAACTTGAGCTTAAAACTGTTTGGAGTGCAGGAGTTTTGTGTGGTAGCTGCCATTTTGTTGAGGGAGAGCAATACTCCATGCAGCTTAGGCAGTCAGAGTCTGTTACAGGCTCATGCTGATCACTTGGAGGGGCTTGAAAACTTCATGAAAAATCATATGGTAGAGTTTGAAATCCGGTGTGTACTGGTTTATCTCCGAGTCTGCAGGCAGCCTAGATCTGTCCTTCCGAGGAGACGCTTTTCCCTGAGGGGCAGTGCCATGAGGCGGCTGAGGCCTCAGCTCCCCTCTGGGACTTGGGAGCCTCTTCCCTGAGCAGCTATGGTGCCCCACATGAAGGGGCACACCCTGCGAGCCGCTGGTCATCGCTCTTCCAAGACACAAGAAAAAACTTGCCTTTTCAGGTTTGTTTTAAGGGTGAAACTTGCAGAGGAAGCTTTAAAGCAAGAGGCTTACCTAATATAATTTTGGATTAATGGCACGGAGTGATTTTGTAAGAGCCAAAAGACTAGTGACTAGGATAGTGCTTGTCAGGATGCAGAGGCTAGCTTGCTTGCTTTGGGGATGTGAGTTATAATAGCTATAATTCCAAATCCTTTGTTTTTCTTTGCTTGAGAAATTTCAGGATGTTGAAGTTGTTTTCAGAGGAGAGAAAACTCTTCCTTTCATGAAATGTGTTAATTTAATCAAAACTAGCTTGACAGAAAAAAGGACGGGCTTACCTCTGTGCATCACGGTTTTCATAGCTCCAAGAGCACGGTGTGGTTCTGTGGAATCCACACTTGCTTCCCATAATATTAGGGTTCATAAAATTTTAAGATCCTGTATATAACACCTGTCTTCACTAAATTATTTTTTTCTTTTATGGAGTTGAACACCAGAAGAGGCTTTTTTGTATGACTCTTCCTGGTCACAATGAGACTGTATTATCTGTCTCTTCTCTGCCCCGCTTCCAGACTCCTGATGAGAAGATGTGAGTCAAGTGAGGTGTTCCATCTTTTTTTTGTTCCTTTTTTCTTTTTACACTAGTAAATCACTCTCGGTGTTGAAGGAGAGTTTGAGTTTGTCAGGCATAACTTCCTCCAGAGTTTTCTTGTTATGACCAAATTAAAGAGTTCTTCAGTACTAGATACTTTTGTTCCTCAAGCTGATCTATCTCCTATCTTTTTAGAAGTACTTTTCACTCCAAAAACTATAACCCAGCACTGTTTTGGTAGCTATTGCATCTCTGCCGTGTATGAGCCTAAAAATATCCATTGGTTCCTTTTTGCTGCTGTCTTGTACTAGTCCTCTAGCAGCATTTGAGGGTGACAACATTCAACTGATGTTCATTCTTGTGACTGTATTACTTTTTGAATCAATTGCCAGCCCTCTAGTGCATGAATTCCTTGCATGGCCAGTATGTTCTGGGTTGTTAAACACAAAGTAGGGCTAAAATAGACTTTACAGCTAAAATGCTTTGCGTTTTTTTAATTAGTATCTTTAACTGGACCTGTCATGCTAAATAAAATAAAAGTGCTCTGAAAAACCGCCCAGAATTTTTTTCACATCTTTTCATTCATCTGTCACCTGCTGACCTTTCTTTCAGTGGGACAAGGTGGAATAAAATACATTGATTAGCAGCAGTTGGTCATTACAGCTCTCATGTTCCCATATCATTTATCACTGAAAATTACTTCTTTAATTCTTCTAAGTATCTGTAAATCACTTAACACTGGTATGGTATAGGGTTAGTGTAGTCAGAATTTTTAAGTGGCATTCAAGTACATTACCAAAATCTGAGATTACAGGTTTTTACCATTTTCAGCTAAATTGATAGGTGTACACCATGTTGCTACTCGGAATATCCGTGAAATAGTTATTAAATATTTTATCTTATAAGTGTAATTAAATTACAGTGAAACTGTAAGTAACAGCCTTATGTTCCTCTTATAACTTGTTGTTTCTGATTTCTTTTACTAGAAAAAGTACTGCTTGAGTGCAACCTAAACAGAACTCTTGCAAAGCTTAAAAATATCTGTTTCAATTCACTTTAAAATTCAACATGATTCTTACATTAATCAACTGATTTTTCTGTATTCATCAGGTAAGATCTCTAAGGTTGATTTTTTTTTTAAAGGAGTAGTTGAGATAATTTACTTCCATGTACTTTCTTAGGTGAGTTTTTAATAATAATACTAATAAAAAAACTGTAGTCATGAGCACTGTGTCCTTGTAGGGAGCACTTGCTGCAGTCTTTGTGCCTCATTAAGTGTCAGTCATTTGGATATAAAGTGCTTTTTGAGCTCTACCTTAAGCAGCTGTTCTGTTCCAACTTTGAAAAAAATTAAAATTATCAAAGAGTGAAATAGGAGTGCATTATGCCCTGAATCAGAAAGACAGGTTTTCAAGCATATTTAAGCACAGCGGATGGACAATATGGGATTTAGATACCAAGTAACATTTTCAAAATTAAAATTACATATGTGAGTTGCAATCAATATGAGGATCAGTCATCTGAATTTTTACTAGAGGCTATTTAATCCTCTCACCCTGACTATGCATTTGATATGTCCCGAGAGGTGTGCACCCTGCAGACGGCAAATGGAAAAGAGTTAGATTTGCAACACTTTATCTCCATTAGAGTTATTACCACAAGAATGGGTTTCTTTGCCCTACTGTCTCTTCATTTCCCTGAGAACAAAAGGAAGCTCAGAAGCACAGTATGAGGGAGGGGGCAGGTGTCCCAGCCATCTCTGAGACCTCTCTGCCTGTGGTGTGTGCTTGTCTCCTGTCCACCATACACCCCACGTGCTGCTGAGACAGCACATTGGTGGCGTTTGGCAGACAAATCAACTTTGGCTTCTTCCTAGAGACTCCTAAAGTCCCACGTAGCAGAATATTAATTATGGGGTTTCCTGTACTATGGGATGGGAATGGAATTGAATATGACACACAGAAAATGTTCAGCTTTTGACTTTCAGACTGGGGCATTGTTGGTGCTTGGTTCAGTAATAGGGACAGAGAGACGTGCTGTGTGCCCCATTTGTATCAGTTCATCAGTGAGGGTACCTTGGGACTGTGTCTTTCCCTTAAAAGTCACTGAATCTGCTAACAGTTCAAAGCTGCTGTTAGCCCTGTCCTGACTGAACTCCTTACCTATCAGGTGCTGTGGTAGGGTGGTACATGGGGAGAGAGCCATTGCTATCTGAGGTGTATCTAGTGAGGTGGCTTTAGATGGCAAAGATGAACAGGCTGATCTATACTGACTGCAAAGTATGTACTGGATTTTTCTGGCTGAGAATCCAGCTATAGAAACAAACCATACTTATACCTTGGGCTTGAAGACAGTATGAAATGAGACTTCCAGAAGTTGTCAGCTGATAAAAGAGCGATGTGTTTAGTTCACTCAGCTTAGAACGAGCTATAAATCAAAGCGGTCAGGGTTTTTTATATTTTAATGGGGACAGCTGCAAGGAGCCAGATTGAAGCCCAAAGCTGCAGTAACCAGGACAACACAAAGGTTTTAAAAAAATTGAACATTGATAAGAAACAACAAAACCTGCCCTGCTGCATTATCTTTAAATTTGAATTGGTCAGGCAGAAGGTTTCTTTAGAATTGTTTGCTTTCCATGAAACACTTGACCTTTTCTGATAAGTTACCAAATATTACAAGGGGGGTTATTTTTAATTTTATCTTTGGTAAGAAACATTTGATCCACTTCATAGATTTTTAATTTTTTTTAGAAGCACAACATCATGGGATCATTCATTTCAAATCAGTAATTTCACAGACCAAATAGCTGGACCAAAATAAGAGCTCACTATTTTTACTGCAGCTTTTGTGACTTGAATATTCTTAGGCCCTTCAGCATTATGAATAGCAAATTGGTGTTTAAATATGTTTACATTTGTTTTGCACTAACAGTGTAGTTTCTGATTTTAGTTAGTATGTTTCTTTGTGTTTCCATATGACATGCTCTATTGAATGCCACCAACTACAAGGTTTATGAAATCTTGCAGCCTGTGTATTATGTAGGATGTGGAAGGTCTGTATTGGAATTTATGCTTGAGTTTCTGATACTTTGGTGAACAATGGACAGAAAAGAAGTTATATGAAAAAGAGAATTATGTCACAAAGGCTCAGAAAG
Organism: Chloroceryle aenea; assembly: GCA_013399075.1. NCBI lineage: Eukaryota > Metazoa > Chordata > Aves > Coraciiformes > Cerylidae > Chloroceryle > Chloroceryle aenea. Next base: position 125,896 of record VWZY01009500.1, read on the forward strand.
AGTTTTGTGGCCACAGCAGACTGACATGGGAGAAGGCTAACAAGGTACAGAAAGCCCTAAAGCCAAACAATCCCTTATCTTGCAAATGATGCTTTTGCCACTGATGCTGACTATTTGCCTGCAGCAAGTTACAGATCCTTCTTTTGAGAAAGGATATTTAACTTTCCTTCTTGCTGGGTGTCAGTCTCAGCAAAAGAAAGATGGAAGTTAACTTTGGTCTGAGCTTTCTATTCACATTTACCTTTTTTTCTGTTTTCTTCTCTCTCCAGACTGTCAGACTGAAATATGGAATAGTAAATTGCAAACAAAACCCCTTGTTATTTGTCCAAATCTTTCAGCACTGCTTGCCATTAAAGCTTTCACCATACTGAACACCGATAATTTAATATTACTGAAATGCTCTGATGTCTCTGAGTACACTTTTTATGGAATAAAAGGCATACTACACTGATGATCATAAGGTTGCCTGTTGGTAAAGGTAACCTACTTGTTTGCTGAATTGCTGCAGATAAACTGACTGATCCAGTCTGCAGCTGGAGCTACTGAAATACTTGTCTAGGGCATGTAAATGTTTTAGGGAAAGCCGAATGGATGAAGTAGGCTCTATTTATTATTTATTATGAAGTAGGCTCTATATTTATAGGCTGTAGAGAGTCATATATATTCCAGAAGAAATTTATTTTTTTTAATGAGTTGTGTAAGTTCAGAATACCTTTAGATAGCTGCACAAGCTGAACATCTCCTGTTCAAGGAGATGCATTCTTTCTTGTGTTAGGTACAAATGGCAGTGTATATGCTACAGCCACACTTCTGCCCCTCTGTCAGACTGGTGTGGAGGGAGATGGACAGATTGGCAGGTGCTACAGCGCTCAGCTCTGTGAGCTCCTGCACCTCCTCAGCAGCCCATGAGCAGTTTCCTGAATTCGACAGTGTGACTGCTCTTGGGTGTGCAAGGCACGTTCTGGATTCTCGCAGGCGTGTCGGTGTCTGGGCTGCAGTATTTCCCTGAGGGGGAGTGCAACAAACATCAAGCTCGTTTTGATGAAAGCCCACTGAGAGTTAGAGAAAGGCTGCTGTTAACAATATGCTGTGGCTCTGCTCAAAAGCTGGTAAGCACTCTGGCTGCGTTCATGATCTGTGTTTACCTGAGAGACTTGTTGAGGTTTTTTCCAGGCTGGTTTAGCACATGGTTAGTTTGAATATACAGCTTCCTTTAAAAACTAGCACAAATAATACATGGACTGACTCTCTCTTCATCAGTTCAGCTGCTTCAGGTATAAGTCCATTCCCTATCTCTGGAGACTGTTGATTGCTCAAGTGAGAAAGTTTTGGTGTTCAGTATGGTTGGAGAGTCAGGAGTGCATTTTGTTCAGAGAATCTGTTTTGCTCGAGGTGTACCAGTTTCTACAATAGTTGTCCCTAGCTGATGCTAACCTTTTACTCGTGGTGATCTTGACTCTTAGGGAGCATAGGAAATGTCTGCAACTGCCAAATTTTAGCAGAGTGCTGTAACCCGTATTTTGTTTCTATGAGAAGGGTGAGATGACTAGTGCTATAGCCACATATTCTTTTTATTTGCTTGTATTTTACTAAGGTAAAAAATTTTGGCTGCTGCAACATTTATGCCAAGTCTGCTGCTCTGATTTGTGCTGGAGGTTCACTGTGTGTCTAAGAACCAGATTTATCTGTCCTGTGGGATCCAATCAGATCTGAGTGGTTCTAAAGAGGTAAAGAACTACATTTGGGGTACAAAGTATTTTGCTGTCGATTTTTTTCTGGACTGTATATGTGATTTTAAGAATTGCACAATAAATGGAGCACAGCAGTCTCTGCCTTAGGTTTCTTTTAGATAATCAAGTTGTTCGGAAAATCTGGATTGACATGACTTGCTGTCAGCTGCCATGTGCCAAAGTCAATTAGTGACAAAGCTGAGACAAGTCACATCTGATTTGAAGACTGTTGAGAAAGTTAAGACTGAATCTCCATGGTCTTCATTTGACTTGGGCTCAGTTTAGACCCAAATTTGCTCTTTAGTTACAAGGCTGTCCTCATTTGTCTACTGATATTTTCACTGTACCTTCATTTATCATGAATGCCATATCAAGTGCTGAAAGGGAATGTTATGAAGTCTGTGGATCAGAAAGGTGAGCAATATTATTAGACCGCTTGCATCTTGAATGTGCAATTGACTGTGATGTCTGATATTGCATATTCTGTCCAAATGTTGAATCTTTTCTTCATAAAATTCCACTGAATATTTGGTATATCTACATAAATATAAAATACCAATAAAGCTGGAACAATATGGGTCTTAGCCCATATGATGATGCACAGATTTGTACATTTTCCTCATTATTGAATGAAAGCTTACCAGAGGGACCATATACATTGTACACAACTCTAATTGATACACTCGGATGGAAAAGTCTTGACAGATTGTTGAGCCACATTTTCAGCCTGTCTGTGCCTGGCAGCTGCCATAGGCTGAAGGCAGACACGTGCTGATCCAATTTTCTCCTGGCAAACAGATGAAAGAGCAGTGCTGCTAAGCCCTTTTCAATGGATACTATGTCCTCTGTGTATATATTGGCCTGTGCCAAGCTATAGATGCCACTCTTGTGTCTTTAGTAGAGCTCTGCTGTTTTGTACTAACAGGGGACCTTGTCCTTTGTGGCTGTATACCAAAGGCACATTAGCACATCAGCTTAATAGCTATCTTTAAGGAAAACCAGGGTAAAGTATTTTCTGGCATCCTTAAAAGGACTTCAGCCTCTGTTGTTGTCACTCCTTGCTGCTGTCATGTTCAGATAACATAAATCTCTTCGTATCACATCTGTAGAGGGTGACAATTCTTGGAACTCCCAATATAAATAAGCACATGCTGTGTTTGTCAGTCATGTCTGTTTAGTAAAGAGTTGATGATTTCATAGGCTAGGAAATAGTTTTTGCAATGGGAATTACTCTGTGAAATTCTGTCCTTATATTGTCATTTGTTCTTCAATGGGAATATAGTTGTTGTCAGGCTCGCCATAGTCTGGAGGAGGGAGCAACCTGGGGATTTAATTTAATGGCAATCAGTGTGATCCAGCTGAAGTCCCTTACTCTATTGTAGAGCTTTCTCATTAATCTGGCATGGTTTTTAGAGGAGCTTTTAAATCTTGAAGAATTATCTTAGAGAGTTTTGTGTACAAAGGCTAATATATCTTACATTCCAGAAGTTAGGAGAATGAAGGCGCGGTCTCTGCCAGCACTGAGGCCATGCCTTCCAAGAACTATGAAATGTCTCTGGCCTAGCCTGAAGAGCTCTATTGGATGGGTCTGGTGTACTACCTGTTTTCTTTCCATATCTGAACTGAGGGATTGTGTGACCTTGACAAATGCTCTTTTTGTTCTTTTCCATTATGCTACCTTATCAGCTTGCAAACTTCTCAAGGCCTTGGTTATTTGTGCATATAAGGTGCCAGTCACAAAAGGCATTCTGGTGTGGGAATTAAGATAGGAACTTTAAGGGACTTTGCCTAAATCACAGGGTGATGGAATCAACTGACTGTCTCAGTCTTACACTGGTCATCCTTATCAAAGCTCTCCAGTCCTCATGGGCCAGCAAAACTAAAGTATGTGGCCTGAGCATAAGTGGACCTTAGGCTGCAGATTTTCTTGGCTGCTCTACACTCAGAGGAGCAGCAGCACCTTGTGTAAAAGGGCTCCCTGATTACCCTGAGGAAAAGAGAGTAGGATTTTAATCCATCTAGATATAGCTGAGGAATTCCTGTGCCCACTATAGCAAGGTAACTTGCTAAGCCACTTGCTAGCTCATCATTGTAACAATCTTTCCCCCACTTCAAATCATGTTAGCCAACAGGGGTAGAATGAAATCTTGGTCTAATTAAAATCAGCAGCAGAAGTGCCAGCAGATTTTATCAGAAATTCACACCTAGTCTAAAGGTTTGCCAAGTACTGGAGTTCAAACTGTCATTGCAGACAAGTGGAAACTGAGCTGCTTTTATGGCATGGCATGGCATGCCTTTAAAGGATAAATGCTAGTTGAGAGGATAAGTAGAAATGATACATAATCCAGAAATGCTGCTAAGTTTCCTAATTAGGCCATTAACGTTTTACAGGTGCTCGCTGAGATTTGGATCTTGTGCTCAGCAAGTACATCAAGGCTGGTAACAGGACAAGATCCAGCAGTGAAGAAAAACAGAACAAAATATGTCTTAAATGTACATTTGAAGAGAAATGTGTTGCAGCTTGCAAAATTTTGAATAAACCGTGACAGCCCTACAGAAAATGGGGCGAGTTGTTGAGCAAGTGGGACTGTCTCAGGTGTAAGTTGTGCTTTGTATATTTTACAAACAATATCAAACTTCTGGGGAGTTGATCGAGGTTTAAGTGTAAATTAAGGAAGTAAGTTTTCTGTAGGAGTCTGTATGAATAATAGAAGATGTTAGCTTTCAGAGAGACAACCATTTCATAGCTGCTATAATTTGCAGCTAGAAGGGGAAATTAAAACATGTGTGGATCCACTTCTTTGTCTTTTGATGTTTTTAATAATGTTATTAATTCACTTTATATTGAACTGTCACCAAAGACGAGGTGAGTGACTAGACATTAAATTAGTGGGCTATTTTTTTCTGTCCATAAAACCTGTTTAACACTAAGCACCAAGCCCAACAGATATTCAAGAACTACAACTCCTTCGTTCTGCACAGCATCACTGCAAAATAAAGTTAATCTAAGTCATGATGTGCATCTATAGGTTTTACAAGAGCCTATAAATTTCAGGAAATTAACTTCCTCTTAATCGTATGTTCAAGCTAGTCTTTTTTGAACAGGCATTTTATTTTTAGGTTAGTCACTGCTGATTTTATTTTCACAGAAATCTGTTCATGTTCAGTCTCTTGAAAGGGAGAGGAAAGTTGCTTTTATTTTGTTTATCTAATTGGGATTTCTTTCAATCGCTCGTATCAAGAAATACTCGCTGCTACCGAGCATACAGACATACCTCACAGGGTGTCTGCTTTCATGCTAATTACCTGATTATTCAGTTACTATGCAGATCAAAGAATTTGTCGTGGTTTATTTTGCAAAACAGAGGGACACGTTTTGAGGTGTGAACCAAAATAGTGGTATTGATCTCAGCAGTGTTGCTCAACTTTCTCTCAGTCAAAGGTCTCCGTTAAAAATCATCATACAATTATATGTGGTCATCCTGCTGATGCTTTTAGAAGGTCTCAGTTTATTCTCTTTATTAATGCTTCTCCTTTTGTGCGCTGTCTGATGTTCTGGAGAAGGTGAGACAAATATAAACTCCATATCAAGCCAGTGGCATTATGAAGTTTTCTGTGATACTTTTATAAAGATGCACAATTCTAATTTCCAGTAATCATCAGATTTGTTATCTACATCTTGAGTCAAGAGCACTTCAACCTCAACAGCAGTTGCTTTCTGCTGATTAATATTTACTTGCATGGTCTTGTCAGTTAGTACTTGAAACCCAGAAGGCACCAAAACAGAGTTCAGTTTCTGTAATCACAGATGATAATGCACCATTCTGAAGCTATCACAGCAATTTTGCAGAAAAAGATTAACACAATTTGCATAAATCAGTGACCTTATATATGCCTTTCTGACAGAGTTTTTGGTGATTGTAACACTCCTCAAAAACAACAGTAAAAAAAGATAATTGTGATCTTTCTTACAGGATGACTTTCAGTCTTAGAGGCTTGACTCAGTGGTTTGAAACAAATATCTTTAAATCTTTTTTAGCTTGAAAAAATCAGGTTTAAGCACAGAATTGGAATATAGTAGGATTTAGCAGGAAGCATGGGCAGTGGGATTGTTCAACACAAAAGGAATGACACTACATGAGCACCTTTGTGAGCAAACACCATTTTTATTCCTTTCAGAGCAAAGGCAGTTCTTCTTTCTATGTTCACATGGAGCAGATTTGCTGAAAAACTTCCATGGCTAAAATGTTCTTCACATGCTGTCAAATATAAATCAAACAAGTTTTGTCGCCTCATTGCTTGGGCACATGACCCTCTTCACCATTACCTCCTGTTATTTCACTAAATAACTAATAATTGAGGTTTCTGCTGTCTGTTTTCTATCTGAATCTGGGACGTCTTGTGTCAGTTCCTCTGACTGCAAAATGAGTTTGATGTAGTATTTCATAGAGTCTGATTGTGGCAGTATTTCCCTCCATCTCACCACAAAATGATCTACTTCCCTTTTGGTGAGAACAGAGGTTTATGATTCCTTTAACCAAGTGTTAGATAAAGAAAGACTGGGCTATTTTAGTGACTAGCTGTGTTCTGATGCTACTTTTGCATTCCCAGGTGACATATTCAATTTAAGAAACTCATAACTGAGTGACGTGGCGCTTTCCTGGGTGTAAAGAAAGCATAAAGCAATGAGAATTGGCTCAGGGAAGGCAGCATTCATTCATAGTTCATCTTTTTGTGTGTGTGGCACTAAACTAATAGGGAGAATAGCTGAGACCCACAGACTGCTTCTTTTTCTGTTGTCCTCCAGAGAGTAGCTTGTGGGACTAGAAGAGTAAAAATGAAATTACCTTCTCATGCTTCAGATGAGTTGGATACCAAGGGATGCTTGAATAAAGTTCCAATCAACAGCCAGTTTTCTGTGTGTAGTCAGGATAAAAAAAGCCATGAATGCAAGATAATTATAAAGTCAGTCTCTGGCACAACAATTACTGTAAAAGGGAAGTCAAGGAACAGCCTGGTCCTTTGAGGCACTAAAAGCTGGAGGTGTAATGATATACTGACTCCTGACCACATGTTCTCTGTGTGCTGTTATGAGCAGGTGGCAGGGAATATGGCTTCTCGGGGTCCTTTCAGTCCCAGAATATGAGAGGCTTATGTCACCTTTATTTTACAATAAGCATTCAACCTTCCCAAAATTCTCTTTGTCCTTATTGACCTTGTTCTGTCCTTACTTAAATATACACCTGTCAAGTCCAAAAATCACATCTATGTAGTTTTAATTGTGTAATAAATGTTTACATGATTAAAACTGGAGTGGCTAGAGTGAGACAGAGATGTCACCATCTGCTAATACCCTTGTAAATGTTCTGCAAGCTGTAATTACCTGGGCGTAAGCTAAGTGGTGCCTGAGTTCTTCGCCTGTAGGTGCAGTCAGATGCCTTACTATCTCTAAATGACCAACAGAGTCTTAAAAACTTAAGTCAGAAAAAAAAATACTTTAGGATGAGCCGAAAATTGAACCCTAGGTATGTTTGGTTTTACTATTCCTAATTCTTGGCTTGCCAAGGGATTGTTTAACATGGTAGAGTATGAAATAGTGTGTTATTTAAAATTGATAGTGTATTTTGAGTCGCTTCTGCTGTAGCAGTGCAAATTGCAGCCTCCGGAAAAATAATATGTGGGGAAGTAGAAGCATACAGTTCGTCTTAAGGGTGGATTTAGTGAAGCAAAGGGATCTTTCCATGCATGCATAAATGGTGACTCCTGCATGTCCTGTTGTTTAGTAAACCTTAGCTGATTATCTGGGTTCTCAGAGAAGCTTCTTCAGTATCTTCAACAGGAGTTTCTTACTAGTCCTGAGGTTCATATGTCAGGCTTCTGCTGTTTAATATATACAGTGGGCCCTTAATTATCTGAAGGGGTTTGGACTTCTGGATTGTGTTCATTCACAGTTCTGCAGTGTTCTGCAGTTGCTTGTACAAATATGAGCTCTTCAGATACTCAGCTGAGGTGTTTCCCTGACAATGAGTGTCTTGGCATTAGAAAGTGTGAGAAAAAGCGTACACTAAATGGGATAAATACATAGAAATAAAAACCAGAAGCACAATGGCAAAAAGAAAAGCAGAGGCAAATAGCAAGTTGTGTCCAAGTCAGTGAGTAGAAAGTATTCAGGTCCTGTTGTGTGTTGGGTTTTAACTGTTTCTATTTTTCAAGGTTTTTATGCCGATCACAATGGAAAGAAACTGAAATACCTGAGAGGCAGGCACAAACTGAATGATGTTTAACTGAACAAAGATGAATGGTTATGTTGGAATATTTTGGACAATGTTAGTAGAAGATGGCAGAACTGTCACAGTCTGGATAGTTTAAATATATGTGAGGGACATTCTCCAGTCTCAGAAGTCACTGGACCTTTGCAAGCAGATCAGTGTAGTCCATCCAATAAGCAAGCGAGCTGGTGACTTATCAGTGGGGTTTCTTCCATACGATTTTTCTGGAAAGTCCCAGAAAAAATTACCTGTTAAAACACGGGTAAAATAAATGCTTGTTCCCTCTTGTGGTTGCTGCAGGAAGATACTCTCCACTTACCTTGGTAGATCTGTTTATGCACCTAATAAGGGAGCATAGCAAAAGGAGAGATTTAAAACCAAACTATACCTGCCCAGACAGAAACCTTTATTTTATAAAAAGTAGCATCAATTGAATGATGGGTCTGGTACATGTTAGGAAAACAGTTGCATTATTAATCGTGTTGAAGCTGACCCACACTAGGACACCGATCAAAGTTAATGAGCTGAGTGTACATTAAAAGGACAACATAGAACACATCTGCTTTAATGACATCTCTTCTCTGCTTTTAACTGCACCTTCAGGTAATGTAGAAATGATGAATGAGACACTTGGAATAAAACCTTGTGGATTATCATTAACTGAATTAAAATCAGAAGGAGTAGCACTGCTTATCATAGAAATGGATGTACAGCAGATATCACAGACCTCAGCCTAACATTCCAATTTACCAAGGGTTTTTTAGTGTTTATTTAAACAGTATATGCTGTCTCTCTTCTTTGGCTGCCAGCTTTAAAGATGTTGATCAATGCAGTTTTCTCTCATATCCTTGGTGGATGAGCTGTAAAAATTTTCAGAGTAAGAAGGAAATAATAGAACCTACGTGTTGACATGGAAGGAGAAGAGAACAGTAGATGTTCTGTGGCTGTTGGGGTTTTTTGTTCTGGTGTTTAGGTTCTGGGTTTTTTTAGCTAGAATTCTGCAGCTGTAAGGGTGAATAGTAATAGTGTCATGTGCAAGAAATTTCTTGCAAGTGATTCCGAGGACTGTATTTTTTGTCAAGAGTGGAAATGTGAAGATATTGTCTCTTCCTTATGCTTCTTGCATTTAGTCCAAGCTGGAGACTCTGCTATTATTCATTTGTGTTACGCCCAAGCCTTGGTGACTACCAGTGGGATGGGGATGGAGCTCTTAACATGTTGAGTCATGCACAAATGCGTGGTAAGAAAAGGGATTTACATTTTGGAACTTACAGTCTAAATGAATGCAAAAGACAAATCACTGGAGAGGCTGCTTAAATCTCGTAGGTCATTTTACGTTGTTTGTGAGTTCTTGTTTGACTTTGGTGCTCCTTCCATGCAAAAGCAAGTCAGATTTTCTTAACCTTTTCAAAGATGTTTGAGTTCTTAATGTCTTGAGAAGTCTAGGAAGCCCCCCCTCCCTGGTAGTTATTCATAATGTCTCTCAATTTAGAATTTCTTTCCTTAGGATTTGTTCCTGTACTTTTAAAGCCAAGAACTTTGGTCAGAAGATTCTTCCTGTGATTGCCATATAAATTATGTAGTGTAGTCTTGAGGGCCTTGATTAAACTTGAGCTGGTGATCTAAAGTTGGGAATTAAGGCTTTTTAGAGTTTGGATCATTGTGTTTCCTCCTAAGGGCAACTGTTACATGGCTAGATTTATCCTTGTGTCATCTTCTGTCTTCAGCAGTATAACCATAGGCCATCCTGTGGGGAGATGTCTTGAAAGAAGACTTGTATTACCAGGATCCCTGCCTGGGAGACCTGTAACTGAATAGCTGATCCCTGTTCATGCTGCTTTCTAAGAGGCACATGCTTTAAACAACAGCAGGAAATACTGCAGTGGCAAGCAACAAGCTGTAACCAGTATCTACTGATTATGGAGAAATCACTGAGTTGCCACTTAGTTGGACAATGCTTCATGGCATGTAGTGGCTTTTTATCATGTAGTCTATTTGTCTGGGATGAAGCAGCATCATGAGATTTTTAGACACAGCATATAATCTTGTTTAAATTTTAGACTGCAATTACTGATAATATATAAGGTTAAAATCAAATGACAACATACGTTCCTCTAACTGAAACTTTCGTTTATAGTCTGGGGTTTTCCAAAGCACTGAAAGCAGGATCTGCATTTTTAAAGACTATCCCGAATTTGTCCAGAAAGCAAAGGAAACTGCTGGTGCATTCTGCTACAGAGTTTGGCTGAGTAAATGCACAGCAGTTCATAAACCTGCTTAATCGTAACCTGAAATCTGGGCAGACTGTCCCTTGTGCCTACCACAGCTCCTCAGACTGACAAGTGGCTGCACTGGTGCCCTGCTGCTAGTTCTTCTCCAGGTGGAAAGCTGCAAGTGGTAGAAAGGCTCCGCAGTAAAATTTGGAAAACATGAGTAGGTGCTTTCTTCCTCCAGAAAAAAGGAGTGTTGTGAGAGCTAGGACCTCAAGGTGACCTTTGCTGTGGTTGCAGGGTATCATGCATAGTGACAAAAAGTAACTGACGGGCTCTGAACTACAGCCCATGTCAGGGATGGGAAGTCTTTCTAGTCCTAAGTTACTACACTGGCTCCAAGACTATCCCGAGTGTGAAGAGATATTTCTGGAGGTGAAATGGGCAAAGGGGATAGCAGAGTAGGCTGAACATGGTTTATACTAAAGAAAGACCTCAGAGGACACTGTGGTGCCATGAATGGATGGCAGCACTTCATCTTCAGCATCCTGGAATAGTGTCTGACCTGAGAGATGAGCCTAGTCATTCAGAAAAGGGGCCTGCAGTGTTAATAGAGGAGGCCTGGGAAGTTTATGGGTTTGGTTCAAGGGCAGTTAAGGCATAACCTCACCTCTCTGAAATCGCAGTGGGTTTGTGATAAGCCAAGGTGCTAAGGAAATTGTGAGTTTGTGTCTACAGGGGAATGATTCAGCCATGGAAGAGTCAGTATCAGTTTAAAAACAAAGATCTGAAGGGTGTTCTTGGGGGCTGGTCTTAGTGTTTCTTATGCAGGTGAGAAGACTTGTCACATTACCAATGGGTTTTTTACTGAATGACTTTCATGAAGTGCAAACACATGGAACAGCAAATTGCCATCAAGTCTAACAAGTTGCAGAGACTTTTATTCTACATTGTAAAGTCAGTCTGTGTATACAGAGTAGAGTCAGATGCCTGCTTCTGTCAATTTTTAACGACATGAAAGATTTAAGGGAAATGTTCTAGCATTTCCAGCATTTTATAATATGAAAGCACCGGAAGGATAATGGTATTTAAACACGGCTGTGTGTAGGCATAGCACCCTTTACTGCACACCATTAACTGAGGATTAAAAGAGATGTAAGACTCTGGCAGTAATGAGAGGTTTCATAGAAGCCTTATGGTTTTCCTGTTCATCTTGTCAGTAAAAATAACCAAGACTTGCTAGGGCTTACTGGTGGTATCTGTTACCATGGAGACTGGGGTTCAAGTTATTTTTAGGGCACAGAAAACTGATGATTGAGGACCCATATCAAACCTTTCTACTTTAAAGCCAATATTATATATAGGCACAGTTAAGGGCTCTCATTTGCAGAAGCACCCGGGCTGTACGAAGCAGGAATGTTAAGGATCAGACCAAAGGTCACTGGCAGCTCAGTTATTCCACTGATGGGGAAGCTAAGCAATAAAAAGTCACTCTTGATGAAATGCCTTAGAAGGTTGTAATTACTGATGTCTGAGGAAAAGCAGTGCTTAACAAAAGGAAAACTTGAAAGAACTATTGCTCCGCAGATGATATTAAATAACACACATAGTGGACTAAAAGCAACAGGGAGCCAGAATCATGTTTTAGTGTAAAGAATTATTGTGCCAGAGTTTACTATCTTGGGGCACTTCATAAAAAGAAAGCTCCTCAGACTAGATTTTTAGCATCAGCTGTTCCTAGGCAGAATATATGACAGTCTCCCCATCCACTGATCTCTTCAACTGGAGTATACTTGCTTATACAAAAGAGCTGGGTGCGTTACATCTCTCCTAGTTTTATCTGATGCAGTTTTTGCTGATAGAACTTACTGCTTACCACAGTACCTTTAACTTGAACCTTCTCCTTCCTGTGGCAACAGCAAGTTTTCCTTCCGACTTCTACCATCTTGATGAAGAGGTGAAGAATTATGCTGATACTGTACAACTTTCAACTCTGTGGTTTTAAAGTGATATGTTAAACTCTCAGGTACACATAGTATGCTGTCCAATTCGTCCAGTGCTTCTAGATATTTTCCTGTACTATCTTGTAGTTGTCGGCTGGTGGAGAAGAATGCACTTGCATTGTAATTTAATTTATTTCTTCTTTTTAAGCCACCTCATCACAAGTGACCGATGTGTAGTGTTAACATTTGCAAGGTGATAAAATGTAGCAGTGTATTCTAATAACACTGTTCATCTAAATTAGGAAGAGTTTCTGAGGCTAATATCCAGTTGATTTTCAGTTAGCAATCATCAGTGCAATTTTTTGAAATCTATGCAGGGAGTGATCAAGTAGAACATCTGTTTTTGAAAATGGCAATTTAAATTTCAAAGAAACTATTTACATTTTAATAGCCCTATTCTCTGAAAGTTCCTGGGGTCTGATACGTTTGATTGGGAAAATGATCTCTGGATGCACATTTTGTATTTAGTATTCATTATAGTAACAACCCTAATGAAATTATCTTGTATTAATTTGGACGCGTGTGATGTGCAGTAACAGAGGAATTCCATTGTCATTTAGCAATGAATTGTCATAGGATTCCTCTAAAGTCTTGGGATTTCGCTAACAGGTGAGCAGAGGACAGCATCTGAAATAATTCACAGAGGAGCAAGCTGAAACGTATTTCAGTCAATGGTTTTACTCAGGAGAAGCCCTTTGTTTTCAGCTTCTTTGCCAGTGTAACTTGGTAAAAGACTGCCTGATGTAGGGGTAGACTGTCAAGCAGCTGTATTCTATTTAAATGTTAGGCTCCTTGATGACTCGGATATTTTTAAATACTCTCATTTATGTCTATTAATCAGTGCCACAATATTTAATAAGTCTTTTCAATATGCAAATACATTAGCATTGTTAATATTTTGTAGGGCTTAGAGTTACTGTAAGTTACATGTATGTGTCTGTACATAAAATCCAGCCTGATACTTCCGCCTGGGTCTTACTCTAGGACAACTAACAATGTTGTCTAGTAAATGTTGCCAGAAACTTCCCTTGATAAGAACTTACTGTGTGATCTGTACCCTTGATGTCAAGAGACTGACGTTTTCAGGGTTAGATATTTGCTAAAGACTGACAGTTTGATTGTTAGGGGGATTGGGTTTGGATTGGTTGTTTTCTTTTTTTGGAGGGCAGGGATGGGACAGATGGGAATGGACACAATCACAAGTGAGGTGTTTGTGGCACAGAGCCAGGAAAGCTTCACTATTGGAAGAATGGAGCTGGGACATAACACACTCACCTCTGCTAAAATTCTGGTGACTTTTCCTTTGAAAAGGTCTAATGCCCTGGCTCTTTGAGGCAGGAAATTGAAATCTGGTAGGGATTAACCATTGGGTCAGGGATTTGCCTTTTGATTTCCTCCTGAAATTGAAATTAAGCTTATCCATTTGGGGAATTTTATTTTTTTTAATGATTGTAGCCTGTGATGGATCAACTGGGTAATGGCCTGTTCTGTTAGCTTCTGTCTATTCTTCCACCCAAAATCACTGGAGTAGAGAGAGCATGATCATCTGTGACTTTCTTCTGATCTTTTGTCCACCCTAAATTAATATAATACCTGTGAAGGAATGCCTCCTGCTACCTTGCAAAGATCACAGGATCATAGAATACCAGGTTGGAAGGGATCTGAAGGATCATGTAGTCCAACTTTTTAAGGTAATGAAAAAGAGGAAAGAAAAAAAAAATAATAAGATGGCCCAGTACCACGTCAGCTTAAGCTACATCTTAAAACTTTCCAGTGTAGGGGAATCCACCTCTTCCCTTGGCAGATTCTTCCAATCTCTAATTGTTCTCATGGTGACAAATTTTCTTCTGGACTCCAATCAGAATCTCCCCGGAAGTAACTTGTATCCATTACCCCTTGTCTTTTCCATGTGACTCCTTGTGAAACAGGAGTCTCCATCTTCTTGCTAGCCACCTTCTACATGCTGGTACATGGTAATAAGGTCTCCCCTAAGCCTTGACTTCTCAAGGCTGAACAAGCCCAGTTTTCTCAGCCTTTCTTCCTATGGCAGGTCTTCCAGTCCTCTGATCATCCTCATGGTCCTTCTGTGGACCATTTCAAGCCTGTCTCCATCTTTTTTTTTTGCATAGCAGGGATCAAAACTGAATGCAGTACTCAATAAGATAGTAAAACAATCCTGGCTTCTGTTTCCTAACATGTTTCACTCTCTCTTTTAATTCAGTTCTTTGGCATTCTCATGGGCTTAACAGCTTTCATGGAGAGTTTTGTGTGTCATAACAAGTTTATGACTTAACCAGAAATTTTCAGACATTCTTAAGGAATACAGGGGTTCTCATCTTCCATCAGAGACCTTCAGGAGGTTGTCAAAATGTCAGGCTAGGTTATTAGGAAACACCAACTTGTGAAGACAAACTGCAAAGGCCAGAACAGAGATCTGCGAAACCACTTTATAGAGTTTGAAGTGTTAAAGAGTTTATATATGGTTAGAGTTCAAATTGAGATTGCCAGCTTGGCAGTTGGACTGTGGTGGGCAGTTGTTTATCACCACATCACCTAAAGTTTTGTCGACAGATCATCACAGTTGCTGTTTTCTATTTAAGAAATTCATGCCTACAGTGTCTCACGTGAAGTGTATTGGAAGAGATATGTGCAGTGCATCTGTCTGTACTAAGACAGTTACTAGTCTATGCTGTCAATCTAATCACTTTCAGAAACCCTAAAAAAAGCCAGCGTAGTTTTAGAGAAGAGTTGATATTTGAGAGATGCTCAGATCTTACCTTTATGGGAGCCAAATGCCTAATCGATTGTAGAGCTGATATAGCTGCTTTTCTATAAGGGTAGAGAATCAGAGGAGAGTACAATATATGTTTAATCATTTATTTTATTTAGGCAATTTATTTATTCATTAATTATTTATTCACTATTACAATGCCTGAGAAACTTGATATCACTGGTTGTTTGGTTTTTTTGTTGTGCAGTCACTTGCACATTCCCACCTTACAAGGAAAGAACAGAAGCCAAATGTCCCCTATAAAATATATTTCAAGGTAATAGAGCAATTCCTTCCAACTCTAGTGGATTTTGGATCCCACCCTTGGAGATTTTATGGGTTGCCAAAAACTACTTATGCATTCTGTGCAGGGGCCAGAAGGAAATCTGGCCCTAATATGGATTAGTTGAAGTTCCTCAGCCACTCTTAAAATTGTGTTGACCGAAATCTGATGGGAAGGGGCAGGCTAGCTCAGGAGCACTTCCACTGCCAGGACTGAAATCACTCCAGATGTCACGCCAGTCTAACAGATGACCAGACCCTGCTAGGCATGTCTGTGGGGTGCAGTGGAGCTTGATGCCAAAGTCCCTGAGCTAATGTCAGTCACCCTAGTCAGTTCATTGGGTACAGCAAATGATGAGATGCCCACTGTGGGACGTTAAACCAGGAAAAGGGGAAGGACTGGCAAAATCAGTATGTAATCTTCATTGTTACGAAGGGTGAAGATGGCTGAATGGCAGCTGGATGTGGAGGGAGATGAAGCTAATCCAAGATGTTGGAAATGCTACTCCTCACAGTCTCTGCTGAACTGACAACTCCTGACCCTGGTTTCATTTGTACCACTGTAATAGAATTACTTTTCTTACAGCCTACAGGAAGTAGGGTGGGCCTCAGGTTCAAGGCAAGTGGCAAATGCATAAAATATGAAACAGCCTTATTCACACCTGTATTCAACTTAGATCCTTTTTAACCAAGAAATAATTGTTTTCCCTAAAGTGCTGGGTTTACTGGTAATAAGCTGTGGTTGTCTTGTTCCTGCAGTGAACAGCACCATCTAGGGATCAGGATGGTTTTTAAGTTGTCTTTTTAAATAGTGTGTGGCAGGAATGGCTTAAATGTCAGCTATACAGTGCACATACGTGCTTCGTATAGTCATACTTTTTATGGTTATACTATTGCAGGTACATGTTTCCCTCAGTTTATATATATATTTCTATGTATAATAATTCACACATATAATATTTTCTTCAGTATATATGTGTGTGTGCATGCATGTGTGCGCCTGGGAGCACAAAGCTGAAATGAAAAATACATCCATATTTACAAAGATGAAGCTCACAGATATGTTGTTCACATTTGCAGAGTTGTTATCAGCTGGTGTTAATGCAGCACTAGTCTCTCTTGTGCCGTAGTGGGACTTTCCAAATATTCATGCTAAAAGATGCAGCAATTTACCCTATGGTATGTGGTACATTGCACTGCAGAGAAGATGGCAATTACTGCCTATGATGCTTTAAAATCTCGCCCCATCTTAACGATGCAAAATGTGGAAGATAAAGATAATAGCACCAATTTTTATTGTAGCGTGTCTGGGTGACTTCAGGAGCGGTCAGAGCTGGCCTGTCAAGAAAAATTTGCATGTACAATAAAACCATTTCTGTCCTGGCATTTAGTGAGAGTGTTTTGGCCAAAGCTGAGATTATAACCTGCTTGACAGAAACCGTTTTTGGATTTCTTGATTCAGACCAATACTCTGAAAAGCTGCCTATGGCTCAATAGATCAGTAAATAGATAAATTTAGAGGCAAAATCAAATAAAATGGTTCAGAGTCAGAACTGAGATAACTGTAATAACATATCTGGGCTTTATAAAATGATCTTTTAAACCCACAAAACTTACTGTGCCCACTTCAGTTGTGGTTTTTTTTGCCTTTGAGATATTTGTATTTGGTACGCTACTGAGAATAAGTGGCCTCCCAGTGGGTCCCGTTCAGTCCTGCTATTGAAGGGTGTTCCAGACTGTCTGTGTACAGGCAGCACGGAACACACTTCAACTGCAGTGACCAGCAGAGACAGAGAGGCCTGTTAGCACGGCAGGAAGGGCTGTAGTACTGCCACTAAGACACTGCTCTGCAACACAGACTTTGGGCAGGCAGACCTTGACAGATCTGGGGAACACTCTTCTGCAGTCATGAACTGCTAACAGGAATACTAGATGCATTAATAGGTCCCCAGTAATGACAATCAGTGAACGTGCAGAGTAGGTGTGATTTTCCTCCAGCCACTGTCAGACTAGTTCAGATTGTCTGCTTCTGCCCATGAAGGTATCGAACTCCAGCAGAACCCCAGTGCATGCAGATGAAGCTGCCCATGGAAGTAATACTTACGCTCTGGGAATTTATATTTTCATTTGAGAAGAAGGTGTCAACTCCAAATATTGTTTCAGTGAAGTAGCTGCTTTGCAGATGCACCTAATTTTTGTTGAGCTATTTGCACTGGTAAATATTAACATTTGGCTGCATTTGTGGAATTATATTCATTAATGCAAATTTCATGCAGTCTTTAGTATACTTATGTAAACAGTATTCATATACCATGTTCTTATTATGGATGCATCTGAAACTTAATGCAGCTCATGTTGCTACCTGACTGCTTTTTGCAGGAGAAATGATGGCTGTCACACTTGAACATCATGCCTTTGGTTATTTTCTTTGAGGGTCCTGCCCTTGAAGAAATAACACCGAGTCAGGTTTCTATAAAATTCTAGTAGGCCATGACAGCCTTCTCCTTAAATCAGTGGTACAAACCCAAGCTGAGTTAAGATGGCAAGTGAAATTTTTCTTTCTGCTTTTTTCTGCACTTTTATTTCAATGATTTGTGATGTAAAAAGTTCTACCATTAAATGTGAATAATTGGGTTTATGGTTTTACATTACTATTAAGGCTCTAGTTTACCACTTTAGTTCTGCTTTACTACGTACTTCATTTTGTAGTTCTATAATTTTGCATAACCCGCAGGAATCACTGATGCACTAAAAATACTGGCTTTTCAGCCACTCTGAAAAGAACATAATCACAAAATGGTAGGGATTTGAAGGGACCTTTGAAGGTCATCTGTTCCAACCCCCTTGAAAAAGTATGATCACCCATAGCAGGTTGCACAGGAACATGTCCCAGAGGGTCTAGAAAGTCTCCAGAGAAGGAGACTCCACAACCACCCTGCGTGGAACTGCCCCAGGGCTCTGCCACCCTTGCAGTAAAGGAAGTTTTTCCTTATGTAAAGGTCAAACTTCCTTTGTCTCAGTTTGCACCTGTTGCCCCTTATCCTANACCTCAGAACTGTCCCCTGGGGTGCCATACTGGCTACAGGCCTCCAGCTGGAACTGCATCACTGGTGTCAACCCTCTGGGCTCTGTCGTTCATCCAGTTCTCAATCCACATCACTGTTCACTCCTCTAACCCACACTTCCTCACCTTACCTGTGAGGATGTTATGGGAGACAGTGTCAAAAGCCTTGCAAAAGTTGAGGTAGACACCATCCACTGCTCTCCCTGCATCTACCTAGCTAGTCATGCCATCATAGAAGACTGTCTGATTGGCAAGCTTGATTGNCCTCACTGGGATGGAGTAGAGGGGGAGGAGAACCTCCCTCAACCTGCTGATCACACTCTTCTTAATGCACATTGGACTTCCTGGCCACAAGGGCACAGTGCTGGCTCATGATTAACTTGTCCACCAGGACTCCAAGGTCTCTTTCTCTCTGCAGAGCTGCTTTCCAGCAGGTCAGCTGCTAACATGATCTGGTGCATGGGTTATTTCTCCCCTGGAACAGGACTCTACACTAGTCCTTCTTGAACTTTGTGAGTTTCCCCTCAACCCAACTCCTCCAGCCTGTCCAGGTCTTGCTGAATGGCAGCACAGCCTTCTGGTGTGGCAGCCACACCTCCCAGTTTCGTGTCATCAGCAAACTGAGTGTACACTCCATCCCTTCACCCTGGTCATTGATGAAGATGTTGAAGACTGACCTCAGAACTGTCCCCTGGGGTGCCATACTGGCTACAGGCCTCCAGCTGGAACTGCATCACTGGTGTCAACCCTCTGGGCTCTGTCGTTCATCCAGTTCTCAATCCACATCACTGTTCACTCCTCTAACCCACACTTCCTCACCTTACCTGTGAGGATGTTATGGGAGACAGTGTCAAAAGCCTTGCAAAAGTTGAGGTAGACACCATCCACTGCTCTCCCTGCATCTACCTAGCTAGTCATGCCATCATAGAAGACTGTCTGATTGGCAAGCTTGATTGACTAATAAGAGTTTTTCTTGCACACTTGGTTGAATATTTTTTGTGTTTAATTTTTTTAGATCTGCAATGTATTAGATACTGACAATTCCAGGTGCATCTTCCCATCCAAACAATACTCTCAAAGCACAGTGCCAGAACTGTCACGAGTTCACTCATTTTAGTTGCCTATCATTTCCATGTGTTGCAGAATCATGGATCCGGAAAAGAATCTTTCCGTTCCTTTGTAAGATGCCTGTGTTTGAGTAACCTCTGCCTGATACCGGGAGATTAGGGACAGAGAAGCTGAGGTGTTTGCTTGAATACAGGGACTTCATTTCTAAACTGCTCTTAAAAACCTCCATTACTGGAAACTGCACAGCCCTTTCAAGCAGTCTATTAAAGAAACTACACTTCAATTTTGAAAGAGCTGCTACTGACTCATGCTGAACTTAGAAGGAAAGTTGTTTCTAAACACTGTGTTTCTTCCTTTTCCTAGGTAATAACCAGAACGTGGCCGTGGTGCTGCAGTGAGTTCCTCTTTGACAGCTATAGCTGCACAGCTCCAGGATTTCCAAGGACAGTTATTGTAATAAAAGGAAGCAATTCTACTTCATTTTAGAGGAGGTCAGCAGCTAATTGTTCCCACTGTCTGTCATCTGAATGGTGGCTACTGCCTTCAGGTGAGTTAATGTTCACCAGTTTGCTAAAATAGACTTGTCTAATAGAAACATCTGGGTTGCAAGGGACCTCCAGAGGTCATCTAGTCCAACCTCCCTGCTGAGAGCAGGGACAGCTCCAACTAGAGCAGGTTGCTCAGAGCTCTCTCAAGCCCCACCTCGAATGTCTCCAGGGATGGGGCCTCAACCACCTCCCTGGGCAACTTGTTCCAGTGCTCCACCACTCTTGTGGTAAAGAACTTCCTCCTATTTCTAATCTAAATCCTCTCCCTTCTAATTTAAAACCATTATCCCTCGTCCTTTCACTTCAGGCTTTTGTAAACAGGCCCTCTCCAGTCTTTTTGTAAGCTCCCTTCAGGTACTGGAAGGTGGCTGTTAGGTCTCCCCTGAACTATTTTTTCTCCAGGCTGAACAATCCCAGCTCCCTCAGCCTGTCCTCATAGGAGGACAAGCTACATTTATTCCCGTTTGTTTTAAATTCCTGGTAGTATTACTTAAGATAACAACTGCAAACCAACTTACGTTGTCCTACAAAGCACAGTTGCAGTGGTTTCAAAGGTATTGTCTGATACTTCTTACTGGATATTGCCTCTTCTTGCTCGTGTAAGGTCTTTTTTTCCATTTTTTGTGAGCTTCCTCACTGAAGCACAGGGCTAACAAGTGATTGTAGTCTTGCTGTTGTTCACTGATCTGCTAAGGGGCACTGCCATGAAGCAGAGTAACTCCTCAATTCAAATCATGGAGCTGGGGGATGATCTGTGCGGAGTGGAACAAGGGGTTAGAGAACGTGTATCTCTGGGAGATAACATTGCCTCTGAAGTGATTCCTCCTTAGGAATGGACCATAACAAACATTATTTAGCTCTAATCAACACAGTTTCACAAGTCTGACAAACTCTTTTTGGGAACTATAACTCTGATTTGACTGTTAAAAGTAGAACTAAAAGATCGGTCTCAAAAATTGTTTGAGACCTACTATGATAAGAGTCAGAATTTTCTGCCTTTATTTTTTAGCTCAGTCATTAGCTGATTCCTTCAGTCTTTGAGAAATGTGACAGCTGGTGGTGAGCTCCCCTTCCATCAGTACATCTTTTCCATAGAAGCATGTTAACAGCTGTATTTTCAAAGCATTATAAAGGGATTCAACCACATGACTTGTGCTAATAAGAGCAGGAAATGCACAGCTAAATCTCCACCTACGCCTGTAAGAACTTGCCTTTTGCTATTCCAGGGTTATCTTTTGAAAAATAACACTTATTTTAAAGTGTTCAAATTACTTTCTTTGAACTACAGCTCCTTCATCCAGAAAATGGTTAGCCTGCTCTTTCTGTGTGCCTCTGCTTGGATGAGCAGTGCCTGTGGAATACCGCTTACAGCAATGCCAGTTTTTGAGCTTGCCTCCATGTATTAACTCGATGTTCTTAGCTGAATGTGTCTTCTTATAGTTATTAACAGGCCACGGATAGATAATTGGGAAATGAAAATTTAAGATTGCTATACCTTCTTTGTTGAAGCAAGCAAAATAGGAAAGGTGGCTTTACAGACACCTTTACAAAACCTTCTGGGAAGAGAGGAGAGGACTGGCTGTGAAAGAGCCTTATCTACTTACTGGCTTTTATTGCTTAGGATTTCTAAATCATTTGAAAACTTCTTGGCCAGAACCTTTTGGGCATGTGCCTTGTACAGTGTGGCTTTAACTGTGGAAAGGTACAGGGGAAGACATAGAAGAGGGAAGAGAGCGTTAAGTTTGTTCAGTTGGACTGCTCAGTTTAAAGACAGGAGTGCCTGTAGGAGATGGGGCCAAAGCCTGTCTCACCCAATACTTGCTCTCTGGCTATGGCCAGTGGTTGAAGTCTGTAGGATGACATAAATCTGCAACGATGCACCATGCAGACTTTCACTGAATAGTCTCCAGCCTCCATCAGTCTCAAGATCGGGGTCTTCCTGAAATAGAGCTGATAGCTTTTGGTTTTTATAACCCACACTAGGCTGCTTTTCTGTTAATATACTCAGTTAGTTTTGAAGCCCTGTAAGATTTATGGCATTTGCAGTGTCTTGTAGCAGGGAATTCCATCCTTTACAGAGTTCAAGGAGGGAAGCCTGGTTTGTTTGATTTTTAATTTACCTTTTACTAATTTAATCTGATTACTTAAAGGCACCAAGAGGTGGTATGTAAGAACTCACGTGATCATGTATGTAAAGTTAGGATTGTTTTATGCCATGTGTATGACTTCACATTTTATGACATATAATTTAATTTCCTAATTGTTTTTGTATTTGTTCAGTCTTAGAAGGCCCTTTGGTAACATTTGGTCTTTAATATCCCAGATAGCTTTGCAGCATTGCTAGATTTCATCATTATTGACTTCCTTTCCAAATCGCTTAGGAATATGCTGAACAGTGTGCACCCAAGGTTGGCAGCACACTGCGTCCTGGAAAGATCCAGGCAGTGGAAGGGAATAAATGCCAAATTACCACTGAAATCAAGGAGGACTTGATGGGTTCAAGGCAGGGTAGTAAAAGCAATGTAGTGCCTGGCTACCTGTGACATGGGACGTTGTAGGTGCTTGGAGCATTGCCATTACTCCTAGAGAGGTGACAGGTACATCAGGGTGGCACTTCTCTCTTATCCGGAGATGAGAGATCTGCCTGTGCTGGTGGTGTAGGTGGGCACCATCTGAGTTGCTGTATCTTTGCTCCCTCATTCAGAGCTGCTGCTTGACAGCTTTCTCCCCTGTGCCCCTACCCATCTAGAGCAGCTCTTTATAATGTGTGCAGCAAATGAGGGAACTGAGGGGTGAGCAGGTGTGAAAGCTCAGGGCTGGCAAATCTCTCTGAACAATCTCTGTTCATTTGTCATGTGTGGACATTGTAGTAAACACAAGGACAATGAGATTTATTGCCAGAAGTAATAGAAACTTCAGCAGCACAACCCAAATTTGTTTCTAATATACTCTCAGATTAGATATAATCGGAACTGGAATGCAGCCTCTGTCAATATGTCATTGGGTGAATAAGAAGAATAATCTTGAATACAAATGCTGTGCATGGATCAACTGTTACCCTGCACAACTAGACTTTAGAAGCAGATTAGCTGGACCTCAGGCAATACATGGTTTGTGTACTTACTGAAATCTTCCTCTTTAAATGCTAGTGACAGAAGATAGATGTTCATATACAGCAGCTCTTTTCCCTAAATTCCCTTTCAGGCAGTTTGACTTAACTCAAAATGTATTTTCCTCTAACCTTCAAATGCAGGACACCACTGTTTAACAGATTTCATTCTCTGATCAGAGCAGGAGAAAGTCACATCCTTTTCCAGGAGAGCTTCTGCAGGGGGGTAGCTAACCAGTGCATGTGCCCAGGGATCTCAGTCTTTCATTTACAGTATGTGGCTGTCTTCTGGGAGGTCTCCAAACTGAATCAGGTTGCATAACTTGTAGATTTGGACCTGAATGTAACATCAAAAATGTTCTGAGGACAAATAATTAGATTCTGCTTTTCGCGTGATTGAAACACACTGTGCCTACAGACAGCTAAGTATCTCTTTGTATCTCTCTCCCTTGCTCAAAATGACAGTGTTCTTTATGGATTGTTAGTCTGTGGTTTTGTCAACTTTATCTTAAATTATGAACTAGCCTGAAAGACACATCTGTAATTATGACTTTTCTCCAGGTTATTGACAAAATATGCACAGAAATATGAGTCCTTGCTCCTAAATGTAGCAATAGTGGCTTGTTACTAATTTCAGAGATCAACAGTAGAATCTGCAGGGGACTGTTGAACAAATATCTTGCAAAGTCCATACATAAATATGAAGTTTTTAAAATAAAACCAGTTATGAATGTGATCGAGGAATACAGGTTTTTGGGTTTTAGAGTATTTTTTACTCTTAGTGTCTACAGTAATAGGGTGTTCCTCTATTGTAGACACTTCAAATGTGACCAGCTAGCCTCCCTCACTGCTGCCTCACATTTCTCTCATCTTCTAGTAAAAGGTGCTAAAATTGGCAAGGGTACTTTAAGAAGGAATGTTTGGTGTAATTCCTTTCAGTGCTTAGCAGTAGCTGGAAGGCAGGGATTGCCACCACCAGATGGACAAAAGGTTTTGGGCCTTGGGTTGTAATTCACCTGTTTCGTGGTTGTGCTGCTTGAGGTATGGTACTAAGAGGAGGTACTTTGGGCAGTGGGGTGGGGTATTTACAACAGGTGACATTTCATCTGAAATTTGAGAGACTTAGGGAAGCAACAGTCAGCTAATCCTATTACGATATTTCAGACAACACAAGGAATACATTGCAAGATACCACAGCAGGATTCATATTGTATTAGTTATTCATTAGTTAGGATTTAGAAATTATCAGGAACTGTGCCCTGGAATGAGTCCATTTCAGTCATCCCTGGGATCTGGATTTACATTCTTGTGTCAGTCAGGCTAGGACTGCCATCCTTTGAATGCACTGATTCCAATCTTGATGTACAGCAGCATCCTACCCTCCTGCGGTTCTCTGTTGGAAGGGACTGGTGGGAGCAGAAAACTTCAAGTTGCATCAATTACTACTGAAATCATAGTGGTATGTGGTATGTAACTACCTCCTGGGAATCCACAGGTGAAAGAAATACAGTGCAACAGCATCTTTCCTGGCTTGCTCTCTTTTTTATTTTTCTTTGTAAAGTTTTTATTTTCCTCCTTCCCTTGGCAGCTATTTAGCATCTGTATTGCTGTATGGTTCTGTAGCCAGGCCTCTGGTTTGGCATCTGAGTACGAGAGAAGCATTAGTAGTGCTCAGAGAAGCAATAATTTGTACAGACATGTCACAAATTGATGTGGGATTTCACCTGAGATGAGTTCACCCAATCCTGTTGTGAGTATGGACAATACTGCACAGCAAGAGTAGGATTATTTCAGAGCAGGAGTGGATCTTGCAGAGCTGCTGTGTTTCAGTCTTTGCCCACTGCGTGCAGTTTACATTACTCTGCTGTTTACATTAGTGTAGGGCATACTGGAGTGGATAAGGTACCAGGAAACACCATTTGCCTTCAAGTAGTTGTACAGTACAAGTGCAAGGAGAGATTTATAGAAACTTAGACACCTGTTCTACCAGTGCAGCCCCTAAAGTCCCTAGACCTTTCTCCAAAAAATGTCAGTGTACAGCACAGTATAAGGACATTTGTCACTTCTTATTAATTGTACGAAGTTTCTGCGTTGTCTCAAAGATAGAAAAGATTTCATCAGCTTCTTAGGGCAGCTGTGCATAACGTGGCATTTAAATGTCTTTTTATGGAGATCTGATACAATTTTCATCCAAGATCTAATTATCATGCAGGACTAAATTCAAAATTCCACCCATTTTTTTTTTTTTTACATGCAGAGTTGGAGTACGCACATTTTCACACTGTCATTTCAGTACTGCCCAGCTACTGAAGTTTGAATTCTAGTTACTTAATGCTTGTGATCTATCAAAATGTTGTAAAGTGCATTTTAGCTCCTTTTCCTTTCCTTGCCTCTCCTTCTATCAGTGCAGCAAAGGGCTGTGACCACATTGCCATTAGAAGCTGTAAGGAATTGCATTATAAAAGAGCAGTTCAACATGAAATACTGCACGGTAAAACACTTTTTATCCGTGCATACTATGAAATAATGTCTGCTTCTAAATAACTGGGGCAAAATTAGCAGTAATTATAAACTTAGTTTTTAGCTGTGCCTAGATTTCAGTAAGATTAATTGGGAGATGCATGACACATCTAAGTTATGTTACGATTGGGAGTAATCTGTTCTAAATCTTAAAGCCTGTTTTCAGTTTGATGCAGAAATTACTTATTCTATAATCTATCTTGATACTCTTGAGGAGATTTTGATACCCTTGTGGGTCGATACCTTCAGATCAAATAAGGACATGCTTTATTCTTAACATGGAAAATAAAAAAGCCAAGTCTTCCTCAAATGGAAAAATTATTTTTTGTTTTCCATGCTTAAACCAGCACTTCAGCATTTAATATTTTCACATGGAGTTGTCTAGGAATAGGTATATGTCAGAATTTCAGTTCCTTCCCTGCTCAATGGAAGAGCAAGCTCTTGGCTTCTTGCGGGATATCTCATGCTAGTTACTAGTCACAAGAGTGGCAGTCTGAATGCTTTCATGAGAAACTGTTACAAATTCCTTCCAGTACAGGTCTGTACTAACAGACTGCTAGTAGACCCCAGCTGATCAATGCAGCCCAATGAGCATGGCCTTTGTAATTGTTATGGATTGTACTTTAATTTTTAGCACTATGTGTGTTACAACACGTGATTGAATGTGTCAGCTGATTCCCTCGAAAACAAGAGTTAAAAAGGATATTCTGTGAGATCAAAGAGCTTATTTTCAAGTAAAGCTGCTGAACTAATACCCCAGGGGGATTATTGAATGGGAAACTGATAATGAAGTTAGTGGTTTGTTGCTGCTTTTTTTTGTTTGATTGGTTTTTGGGTCGTGTCCCCCCCCCCAACCCTGTGGTCAAATTACTCTAATCATCTCTTTCACCCCTGCAATTGACTCAGTTTACTTTTTTTTTGTCAGCTCAGGGGATGGGGAGCTGGTACAAGCTATAGCAGAGCTGTCAGAAGATCATAACTCTGCACTGCTTGTTTTGA
The DNA here is from genome assembly GCA_013399075.1 of Chloroceryle aenea. Lineage (NCBI taxonomy): Eukaryota > Metazoa > Chordata > Aves > Coraciiformes > Cerylidae > Chloroceryle > Chloroceryle aenea. The sequence continues at coordinate 152,468 of VWZY01009500.1, forward strand.
GTGACAATGTGATGTATCAGGCCAGACACAGCATCTCTAGATTGCTGCTCTTTGCTGATCCTCCCGCCGTGTTTTGAATGTTGTGTGTGTGTGTTAATATTTTTTTATGAATTTGTTCTATATATCATTCTCCTGTAACTATGGATTCATGGACTAAAGTCCATCAACTGTATTCCTATACAGTCTCCATCAGACAGAACATAGCCCCTTGCACATGAGAAGATACTTTAAACTCCTATTTTTCTGCCTTTAAAGGTAATTATGCAGCTTGCTTTGATTTTCAGGGAGAAGTTGAACAGAAAATGGGGAGATTCGGTGACATCTCTCACCTCTCCCATGATGTTCTGTGCAACTTGAATCTGCAGGAGTAGAAGACTGAGGAAGTGCCAAGCCATCCTCTAGGCCCCAGCTATCGGGTGTATTTTCAGACCTAGACAATATGGCAGTGCCTCACCCACCAAATATCTCCATATGTTTGAGCCCAGACAAGATAATCCAAAATGCAGCCCTTTATAATCCTCCTTCATCTGTACCTGTGGGACCACACTGTTGTTGGCAGGCTTGGTGCCTGGACACCTGCAGTAGTTTTGCTCTGCATCTAAATATGTATGTATGTATTTTGAAGTATTTATGCAGCTGGGCTCATTTTCTTCTATACTTAGGAGAGAAAATGATAACAAGGAATGCAGCTAAATTATTCCCTACCATCACCCCTTTTTCCCTTATTTACTTAGGATAGCAGATTCTAAGAGTTCACTTCTTCATGAGGAGAATTAACCAGTTTGGGGAGATGAACATTAGGTTCTAGTATATCTCTAAAGATGGTAACAACCTTACAAGCTACAAACTGAAATACTGGGAAAGTGTTGTACCACTGTGTGCAATGGAGATGGGTTCAGCATCTGTAATATTTTCTTAACATCATTTTTTTCAGCTTAAAAAAAAAAATTAATCTTAAGTACGGATGGCATTGGAGCATGAATAGAGATTCAAGAATGGCACACTGCAGGATCATTGTAGAGAACTCTTATTCCCTGCTGCAGTCTGAGGGTAGGGGAGAGTGAAATCAAATTTCCATTTCATTGTCTTTTCTAAGATAATTAATAACATGCTTTCCCCTGAAAACAGCCAGCCTGTTAGCAGCCAGGCATGGAGAAGCCGCTATAATGATAGCTGTGCATTCAGGAACTGATCCGAATGCAACCCCAGCCCTGCTCGGTAACTATACCTCCAGTAACATCTTAAGGAAGATTAAGTAAGTATTAGGTATACTTCCAAGAATCAGTCATGCACCTCAGAGTGATTACAGCACTGAGGAATAACGTACCAGAAAGGAAAATCTTGTTTGGCATTCTCTGTGGCTTTAGAATTTGCTACTTGGGTTTGTCTTATTGTGGGACCTCATCTGTAATGTCAGTCGTTACCGCTGCGCTGATGCTCATGCTTTTAGTTGGGTGGGGTTTGTTGTTTTGTTAGTGTATGTGTGTGTGTTTTCTTTTTTCTTGTACTGTGAAGAGTGTAGGTGAAGAGAGCCTTTTGATGAAAACAGCACTGTGCAGTTCTGCTCTTCAACTTTCCTAGTTTTTAATTGTGCACAAATGTTGGAGATACCAAGCTCTTAAACATTCACTTCTCATCAGCTCTTGAAACACCTCACCGAGAAGATTAATATCCCACTGTTCTACAGAGACGTGAAACTGGCACTCCAGCAGCTTCCCTAAGACGTTCTAACAGTACTTGCAGAGCTGGGCAGAGCTCTGGCTCTGTCCTGGTCCAGTGCCATGTGCAAGGGAGGACTTAAGGCAGAAGTTGGATTCTGTGACTGTGGTCACAAGTGCCTGAGGATGATAACATTCCTTTGTGTGAACAATGGAAATTTTAAAGGGGGACTGTGAATGAGCAAGTAAACATAGCTCTTTGAGGCCTATAGTTGTTCCTTCTGCTTAAAGAAGAGATCTGTTAATTTTCAGTCTGTAGGATTTGTCCAGCAGAGTTCCCAGTGGAGGAGTGAAGTTGATAGAGCAAAGCACTCTCAGATGAGTGCTCAGTCCCAGGGAGACGGCTGTAGTAGAGGTGTGACTTTGTGCATTTGCAATTCCTTCTCATTCTGGGCCCTGTTTTATTTTTTCAAAACTGAGTTTTCTGGGCTTCCCTTCTCTCTTATGTGGTTTGCCTTGCTACTTTGGATTACTGGGCACCTATGTTTATATCCATCAGGGAACATTTTGAATACACTTTGCGCAGTGCTGTCTTTCAAAGAAACCACACCAATTAATCTTTGCCACAGAGGCCATTCATATGGATTATGTGCTAACACTGACTTGAGTTTTGACAGAAACACTTGTCAGACAATTTCTGCCAAGGTGCTAAAATTGACTGTTTCTCTTGCGTCGGCTGGAGCAGAATGTTTTCAGCATTAAAAGCAATGTAGGACTAAGATAGTAATTTTTCCATCTGGAAAAGCAAATGGATTTAAAATTTCACTCTGCTTACAATGATGGCTAAGATAGCCAGCTTGGGTAGGATTCAGAACGGTTTCTTTTGTACTAATCTGTCAGGCTATATCTTCAGGACTCTGGTAATAAATTGTCCAGAGAATTATGGGTGAGATTATGTATGACACTTCTAAAAGGCACACATAGATCTTTCAACCAGCAGGAATGAGGAAAATAGGATGATACGAAACTGTTATTGTGTTATCCTAAAAATGAACTTGTTCTTTTTCTGATATCTTCAGATCACCTTGAGGATGTTGTTTTCATGGCTACATGAAATAGCTACTGTGATTTCTCTTATCTGAGTATAACAGCCCTGAAACATTCATGGCTTAGAGTGGGGTCCTTGAAAACAGACTTGGGTCTGTGTTCTTCCAAGCCTGTGCCAAAGGTACACTGCATTTTATAAAGAAGCTACACTGGACATAGGTGTCTTACACTAAATACTGAAGAAAACTTGGTAGTGGCTGTTTCAGAGACTGCCCAACAAGGAGATGGATATCAATAGGGTGAGATGAGATCTTTCTTCTTAGTCTTTCTTTGCTTGTTTAAACTGCTGCTGCAGGAGATTTATTTTCTATGGAAAGTGTGCATTTCCCTACAGGGCTCCCTTCAGGAGCTGTACACTGAGTTCTTCTAGATCTTGGATTCTTTCTTAAATTTCATATGGTGAATTTTCCTGGTTGCCCTGTACATGTAGCATTAGATGTCAGCATGATCTTTCTGAAATGTAAAACTTGCCCTACATCTGCTGGATTCACTGTGAGGGCTTGATGGATACTGTTGTTGTTTCTAGTTATCTGAAATAGCTAATTCAATTAGCTATTGAACTGCTTGGAACTGCTGTTCCAAAACTGCTGTTCCAAGCAGTTTTGCATTTTCTCAGCCAAATACCTTTGTCTTAAATATTCCGTTTCCGTAAATCTCTCTGATGTACATTTGACAGTTGCTATGTTATTCATGTCATGTATTAATGCTGTAAATGCTGTGCAGTTCTTAGGAGTTCAGTAGGCAAAATAGGTGTCTAAAAATGTTATGGACATGTTTTTCTAGCAGGTTTGGGTTTTTTTTTAAAGTGTATTGTCCATATTTTTTCTTTAAAAATTAAGATCTTGAATAAATCATTCACAACGTGACAGCTCTGACAGTTCCATTCGCACTGGATTTTTCTTTCTGTAGACATTTCCTTTTAGTACACCAACTTTTCCCCCAAGTACTCTTCCCTTTGGAGATGCTGACGGTCACCAGTAGGAGTTGCTGGTAGTTCTCTGAACTGCGTTAAAGCAGCAGTCAATTCAAAGGTCCAGTAGGAGAGCTGTCTGTAGTAATTGAATTGCAGTGTTCTCCCATTAAATGAGTGCAGCAGAACTACTCTTTTTACAGTCACAGCAAAACTAGAGGTGGGTCTGTCTGCTTGCTTGAGGCAAGAACTGTTCTCACTAGGTTCAGAAAAAGGCACTCTAAAGCCATCAGAAATACCATTGATGTTGATGCCAACTATTTAGCTTCCATCTGGCAATCTTTGCCTTCTGCTTTGAAAGGAGATGTCTGCTTTTCAATCCATAATTCTAGTGTTGCAAAGAGTCATGCTGTCAACTCAACCTTTTCCTAGACTGTTTTATTTCTAGCTTCATAAGGTTGGGGGAGGGAAGTTCACAAAGAGTTTGCCTGTTTGCAATCACAAAAGTAGAGCTGGGAGTCAAAAAGCAAATGTTAACTTCAGTCATAGCTACAGAAAGGACAATAGTTTTAACTGCTACATCATGTTGTCTGACAACAATCATTTTTTATTGTAGGTAAGTTGCTGTAACTGTACACTTTTTATTAGATTTGTGTTGCTCTGACTAGAGAAATTTGGGGTTTTTATTGCAATTGTTTTGCAATGAATTTCCTGCTGTTAACCATCTGATTTATTAGATAAAAGATTTTTCTGGCAGACACTTCCTATTTATCCAGAGAATCAATTTTCGGCATATTTTAGAACTACAGCTACAGTTGTATATTCATGGCTTTTCCAAACATGGAAGTGGAAGATTAAGACATAGACAAAACTATTCATCTTTTTCATGAGATGCTCTCTTGTTATTAAGACAGTAGCTGTCAGAAGTGGTCCATTCTATTAACGTGTCTCAGTGGATTTGCTTCGGGTAGACTCAGTTAGAAGCAGCAGATACAGCAATGGGCATAAAAGGCCAAGTGCCACAAACCCTAAAATGTGCAGACAGTGTCGCCTCTTAGAAACTAAACAGGCACCAGCAGAGCAGCTTGCTTTCAAGTTCAGTTTGACAGAGTGAATTGAGCAGTTTTTCTGCTGAAGCTGTTTTCTTGGCATGCAGAAGAAAAGGCTAGTGATTTCCAGGTTACAATTTACCGAGAAAAGGAAAGTCAACTGGTGTGTGGGGCTTCAAGACCAAAGCAGAGTATTAAATGGTCTGAGGCTGAGTTTTCTGTAGACTGGAGTGATGTGAGCAGGCCTGAATCCTGGAGTAACAGAGATCTGGTGTGGAAATGTAAACACTTGAATTCCAGAAGCTCAGGGAACAATAGCCCAGGGAAGTTTTCCTAATTCCTAGCTTGTGGTCTGATTGTCCCAATGTCCTCTAAGTTGTGCATAGTGTATATATTGCAGTTTGTGCTGTCACGTTACCCTTGTGTTTTGGAAGTAAATGTAATTACCTGAGCTCTCCAACTTTCTGCTCTTCTGAACTACCACTGTGATGCTGCTTTTAAAGATACTTGGTAGAGGGTTAATTGGATTTCTGAATGAGAGTAATTGCTACATCTAAATGAGAAAATAGGATTTGTGAGAAAAGAATAAATTAACTTGGCTTGTTGAAAGACTAAGGGGAAACCTAATAGAAACACGAGTAAGGTTGTTTAAAAAAAATAAAAATGTTTTCAGTGTTCATTGAGTGCACACAGAAGTCTCATGGTTTAGGGTCAGGGCAGCCCCTTAGACTTGTAACAGATGCTCTCTGTTAACCCCCCTCCCTCCCCAAAGGGGAAGACAAAGGGAACAAGACAGAGAGACTTGGCCATTAGAAAAGGGAACTAGAAGAACTAGAACAGCTTTAATGAAAATTAGAATAATAATAAAATAGAATATATACAAAAAATATAAAAATATATAGAAAACCAGTACCGAAACCAACCCCCCCCAGTGGTGATTAATCCCCCTCACCANTTCTGTTCTCACTTGAACCAGGACAAGAAGTTAAAGCAAATGGAAGAAAAAGCGATTTTTAATGGTAAATGTGATAAAGCAGTGGCATAGAATGTGGACTTAAAATCACCAGATAGTACTAAGGACAGGTTAGGGACATTGTTTAGGGCTGGTGTAAGATAGATGAGATTCTGCTGGAGCACAAAAGGCAGGATATGATGCCCTTTCTTTCCTAGTGTGTGTGACTTTCTTTTGGATAGTCATGAATGGCTTCAATATTCAGACACATAAACAGAGAGGAAAAAGTGTGGAAGCAGAACTGATATATCTTCTGAAGAGACGGAGAATTTCTAGAGCGATGAATATGTAAGGACAGCAGCTAAGAGAAACGGGAGAAACACCCTGTTGTTGAAGTTTGTCTACTCTGGGAAACTGGGGAGCAAGCATTTACTCAAAAATAAACCTCAATGAACTGGGAATTCTGATCATTTTTATTTCTTTTACTCTGCTTTCTATTCATTGTTATTTAAACATATATGAACATGTTGGAAATTGCCTCCTGTGAGTTAACTTACCTAGTCAGACTGACTCAAAACTGTTGTGCTGCACTGAATGTTTGTTCTCATCTTCATCGCTTCAACCACGATGATGTTGCTATGTACAAAGAAACCCCATCTCTCTGCTCAGCTGCAGCCAAGACCTTTTCTGTTCTGGTGATGAAACTGGAATGCCTCTGTCTGCACATGATCTGGGATGTTAGCGGCACTAATATGGACCAACTCTGCTTTCTGGAGTCTTTCTTCAAAATGAAAGCCTGCTTTAAGGGTTCTGCTGTCAGTCAGACCTCCCCTCTTTATCTCACGGGAAAGAGCTATAAGGTACACAATGTGGCAGCCAAACTCCTGAAAGGTCTGTCCATCCTGTGAAGCATGGCTATAAAAATCTGTATTCGAATCAGGAGCAAGAAGAACTGAACTCGTTAAATGTAGAGGGATTCTTAAAGAAAAGGGATTTCCCACTCTGTCTGTGGTAGATAGTTTTCATTTGAAATGGGTAGGAGCCTGTGAAGAGGTGAGGGAGGACTCAGAGCTGGCCTCTCTAGTTGGGAAAAGAGTGATGTGTTAAAATCCCAAGGCTTGTTAGGGCCAAAAACTGACCCTGACCAGTGGGAGGAGTAATTGTTCCCTATGCCTCGTGGCTCACTTTCTGTCCTTGCTCTGTGACCAGACCTTTGAGTACCTGAAACACTAAGAAAGAATTATGCATGCAAAATTTGAGCATGCCAGGAACCATCTGTATGCAGAAAATGTATGCTCAGAAGAGCTTGTCTGTACTTGTACAAACAGATGCGGGGTTTTGTCTGATCCGTGAGGATCAAGCGAGTGAGCTGCAAGCAGGTAGCTGTAAATGAAAGACAGCAGGAGCTAGACATCAACCAGCCTCACACCTGAGTCTCTTGCTGGAGCTGCAAGGGAACTCTTTTTATTTTGTGCCTGTATTGATGTTGTAGGCCATAAAGGGCAATGTTGTTTTTCTATACTGTGTCAATATATTACTCTGTTTGATATAATGTTTTATTTCCTTCTCAGTGCTAAGGATCAAATTCTATCTATGAAGTGTTTTGCTTCTTGAGAGCTGTGCAGCTGTTTTGGGAGTTGGTCTGTAAAAAATACCATTATCAGGGTGGGGGAGATAGGGAGACAGCTGCTACATCTGGTAGTTCTAAAACTGCAGGCCTATACCAGTAAGGTGAAAAAAAGTTTAATGCTGCAAGTGTTCTGCAAAGCTGAAGATCCGTGTAGTTTGTTCTAAGTAAACAGAAGCCCCCCACCCCCTTGCAAGTAGTGGTGCACTTGAGTAGTGCTAAGCATATACTGCTTCCTATACAGAAATTCTAAGTAATCCTGTAACAAACCAGACAAAAACTTCCAGTAGCACTGCAGCGATGAGCTTAACACTCGACTCTAATATTAGATTCTTTCCCTCCTCCTTGTGTGTGTACACATGCATTCTTTCATCCACGTGCTCTTTAAAGCACCATTTCTTTCCCTGAAGTTTGCAGCAGCAGTATTTCTTCATTTTCTGCTCCTCAGAGTGTGTACATACGGAGGAAAGCAGGTTAATAGCCAGGAACCATAGAATTTACACCTATGGCTATTCAAGTTGCACTGTGAGGAAGTCTTTGGGGAAGAAAAATTGTTCCTGCTGACTCTGAGTCAGTTCCTGTTAGTATGTTCAACAACTTTAGTGTCAGGTTAAGTGTTGATGCTGCGTGAATGAACATCATCCTTTACTTTTCCCCAAACTCTAAGTGATGAATCACAGTCAACAATGAACTGTAGTCATGCCAAAAAAAGAATTAGCTGTTTTGTTTTTTCTGCATAGACTAATAGCCTCAGTTACTGAGTTGGACAGCTATCAAATACACCTTAAGTCTTTCAGACTACAAAAAATCAGTCAGATTATGTGAAAATGCTGATAAAGAAAAAAGGTTTTGAGATTTTTAAACTATAACATCTGTAAGGATTCCACAGAAAACATGAGATGAAAACAGACTTCCAATTTTTCTGATATTTTTATTTCAAAAATATTTTTAACTTTTGCTTCAATACTACAAGCACTTGCCCATGTTTCTCTTTAATGGAAACTCATTTATTGACATGGATTGGACCTGTTAGACATTTAAGATGGAAACATGGACAGATGTATGCAGGATTGGATTCTGTATGGGTGAGTGACATTTCACAACACAGAATCATAGAATACCAGGTTAGAAGGGACCTCAAGGATCATGTGGCAAAAGCAGAGTCTAGACAAGCTGGCCCAGCACCCTGTGCAGACAAATCTTAGAAGTGTGAGGTGTTGAGGAATTCATGACTTCCCTGGGGAGATCGTTCCAATGGGTTTCTCACTGTGAAAAATTTTCCCCTTGTGTCCAGTTGGAATCTCCAGAGGTGTAACTCCTTGGACACATTTCACAGGGCAGTATAGTATATTTTAACTGTACCATTCTTTTTGTAATTTCAATACATAACTAGTTTCTTGGAGAATAAAAAGGTAAGGAAATGTGAGAAAGCATTTTAAATGATTTTCATGGCTTAACAAATTAACAATTATTTATAAAGGGCAAATGCCACCAGAATTGCCACGTCCTCTGATTATGTGAACTTTTAATTAATTTAATCAGTGAAATTCTTATCCTAAACAATTTATCTCAGAAACAAAGTCAGTCCATCAGTTTTATCTTAAAAAAATCCAAAACACCCATGCCACAGTTAGTTGAATGCCAGTGTAACTTTGAGACCATTTTTTATGTAAAGAATCTGTTCTAACTTCTGTCTAATGACTCTGTGTCCTCATGAATCTACCAGAGCTCAGACCTACTCTCACAAAGACCACTTGATGTGACAGGATGATCCTTGAGGCCTGATTCCTCACTTTTCTTACCAGATGACAAGTGGTGTAGCTTCAGCTGCTTGGTTATATTACCTTTGAAGTGTACATCTGTGCTATGTATTAATTTTCCTTAAGTGCAGAAGTTAACTATCAATTTATAAATAAATAAATCTCTGCTTGTTGAAGCTCTAACTTAAGAAGAGCTGCTTTCCAGAGTGAAGGAGTCTTTGACTTATACACTTGTACTGACCCTCAGACTTGACTTTGGGCAGTCTCTCGCTTCACTCTGAAATTACCAGTTCTTTCTGATCAGTCTCTCTTCTTTTATCTCCTGATCTTTTTCAGCTGTGTTACATTCCATCCTCCTCATGTTGGTATTACTGTTTTAATACAAATGCAATTGAATTCAGGCTAGTTATCAGGAAGTACCAGCTACAAAAGTCTGAAGGATTGCCAGGTTTGATTTTAGCTTCTACCCACAAGCCTTTGGAACAGTTTTGGATGTGGGGCTTTAATAAGTGCTTAAAAAAGAAAACATCTAAAATGGGAGCTACAAGTAGGTGGTTACAGTACTTGATAGAACATCCTGTCTCAAAACAACTAGAAGATCAGATGCCCTCAGTGGTATTGCAATGAATCAACCGATCTGGATATTTTCCCCAGTTAGAGGCAGGACTGTGCATTCCATCAGAGCCAAGATTTCCTCTAACAGGGCTTTTTGAGCTGTCTGCCATGGCAAATGAGCACTTGTCCACCAGACAGGACAGATGAGAAGGAATTTGTGTTCAAAGCAGTACTTTCACTCTCTGGCACCTTTGCAGCTCTTCCTGCACAAATCTAGTGGCAAAGCCACAAACCAAGCTGAGAGTGGGGAATTGACAATTAACTGAATGGATGATTCATAATAGCAAACGTCCTCTTTCATACTATTTTATGAAGGAGTGATTTTATAGAATGGAATTTGATATTAGGCTGTGTTCTTCTAATTGACCTTTTCAGCTGTCTCAACATGAGATTGCAAAATCTGATAGGGAGTTGAACAGTGTTGCTAAAATAACTACCAGCACAGAAGAGAAGAACGTATGTTAGTGGCATATTGATCAGGGAGCCTGCTTTACTTTCTGTACATGTCCAAACAGATTTTACAGCTTCTTTAATAAATAAACTATAACACCTGCAACCTGGAGAAAGGGCTACAATCGCTGCATTAATATGTCAAGAATTTGCAATAGAACTTTGTTGTTAGCCAGTTTGCAACTGAAAACTACTCTGAGGGAAGCGTTGGAGTACCAGCAGCAACAAGGTACCAGCAGGCCCATCTGAGACATTGTTGTGCTTGTCCAAGATTGTGGTTCTGCCTGTGATTTACACCCATGTTTCCCTGGCTCTTGACTTCCTACCAGAAACTTTTCAGGCTTCCACCTACTCTGCTTGCTCCTTCCTTCCAGCCCATTCCAACCATAACTAACTCAGCTCTGTTTAGTAATTTCTGTTGCTGGCAAAATGAAAGGGAGATTGCACGGCAGGTTGCCCAAGTTTTCAGGGAATCTGGTGGCTTTTCTGGTTCATCTTCAAAAGCATGGTTGCCCCCTTTTTTGCTTAATTCTACAGTTCAGCCTAATTTTGCCCATCTTGGATAGGCAGATTCTCTTCTGTAATATCAGGACCGATACTAAGACATATCTCATTTGAGAGTCCCTGTCAAAGCTCAGATAGTGGTTTTGCACTATGGAGCAGATCTGCCATTTCTTACTGCAGTGTATGTTTGTTGTCTGGGTGGTCACCAGTTCACATCACCAGCAAGTCCTTCTTTGGGCATTTAGGTGCTATGGCAAAGCTTGATAGAGTGGCTTGTGCTGCTTAAAGGGGCAGTCCCAGTTCTCCCTTTTCCCTTGCGTGTTTGTAGTGACAAATTCAAAACCAATCTGGCGGTGCTTTGACTGCAGTGTGGAATGACTCACCTTGCTGGTCCTGAGGAATTCACTGCTCTTTTTGACTGCCTGATTAGCATCTTGGCTTTGTTCACCTTTTCTCCCCTGAAATGTGGATCACAGGATGAGAGAAGTGTCATGTCCTTCAGGAAACTGGGTCAGGCACAGGGTGTGACTGTATCCTGCACCTTCCCTGGCCACATGCATCTCTAGAAACATACAGCAGGGAGACCTCACAGAGCCTTACCTCCGAGATTCTTAGGACAGATGGAAGCCAAAGACAGGGCCCAGCCCTTTGCATGTCCCTTACTCCATTCCGTGGTATAACCTGTATAGCTTCTTTTAACCTGTGCAGCTCTTTCAAAGCATCTCTGCTTTTGATACATTCACAGATGATCCAGAATAAAACTGCTCACTGTGGTGCTATTGGTGGATCCAAGAGCAAGAAGCACAAGCAATTCACCCTGTTGTACAGATAGAGGTAAGCCCTTCAGCACTTGGATCTTTGCTACAGGACCTATGATCTTTCCTACAGGAATTCCTTCATTTTATCTTTAATTCTTCATTCCACTCTTTGGAATCTTATTCACAGATTTTATTTTTATAACCCATTCTACATGGATTTGCTGAAATATTTGATGAAATAACATAGATGGTTATTTCATTCTGAGAGGAACACAGAGTAAATAAAATGTATTCATTGTAACTGCACAGAGTGCTTTAGTTAAGAAGCTGAGGGCATTTTCATTATCAACCTCTGGTTTTAAGAATTTATATAATGTCCCAAAAAATACTTAGCTTATAAGCAGTCATTTGGAAGAAATGCATGTATGTACTTCACTTACGGAAAATCGTTTTGTGTGTCTGTGGGATGAAAAAAAAAAGTATAACCTTTTCATACTCCTTTCTGATAACTCTAAACTTTTAGAACTGTTTATGCCAAAGATGTATGTAGGTATCTTGACAAAGATTCTGAAAAACATATTCTTGTTTAACAATCTTTCTGTCCTTAGTTCAGTACTCTCCAACTGTAGGAAGTGCAACAGAGATTTCTGTCCCCAAAGGCATGTTCACATTTGTCCTTTCTTTTTACTCATCTTTCAGCTTCATTTTACTTGTTTACAGTGACAGTTTACCATTGGCAGATTAAAAATTGGTGGTCATCAGAGGAGTAAATCTTTGTAGAAAGGAATCCAACATAATGGCTTATTATTATGTTCAGTGTTACACCGATGCCAAGTATTTTAACAAGACTATGCATTTAAATCTTAAAGAAGATTTAACGCTCTCTAAGCATGGCCTGCTTAGATGGTAATATCTTGATGCACCTGCTTGAGGAAACAAGTGTCAAGCCTACAGCCTTTCACTTGAAGCAATTTTTTCCTTTAAGCAGCAAACTACTGGGAAAACCGTAAATATTCTTTAAGAAATGTAGTGAGAACTCTATGCGAGAATATTTGAAGTGTAAACTTCAAACTGTTTTGGATGGGTTGTCTGGTCCTACGTACATAAATATCAAACAATGCTGCTCTTTCTGCCACTGCAGTGTTAGAAAATGGGGCAAAGCTTTTCTTCACAGCAGCAGAGCTAGTACTAATATATCACTTACTGCATCAACATTTCACTATTACATGCAGATCTGAATTGAGTTATAAGAGTTTTAATAGAATTTTAAGATATGACAAAAATAGATTCTTGATTTTGAAATAAGAGCAGAAAAATTAAAGAAGAGAAAAATAAATGAAGGCTAGATTAAGAGCAGTGATAATACATAAGGTCAGTTTCTGATGCTCTAAAATTTCTGCACATAGTCCTCTAGTCACCGTTTCCAGATTGGAGTTGATTAATTTATGTCTGCTCTTAGGCCAATCCCTGTTGCTAAGAGAGCATTGCTTTTAATTTAGAACAGTTTTGTAGCAGATCCCTCCAAATGTTTGGGTTTGAAGGTATAAGCTCCATGCATATATTAAGTCTTATTTGGGTCACTCCAGTAATTACACTGAGCTGTATTTTCTAAACCTGAGACCAGAGAAGTGCTTTCAAAAGAACTCTATGACATAAATTCGATCTCTTTCCTTTGAACAGAAAAGATTAATGGAAGAGCTAATTCAGAGCCTAATTTCAAAAAATAAAATGGAAGAAAATTTCATAGGTATTCAGGCTGTAAAAATGTGACTTCATTTAGGGAAAGGGTCATGTATTTGTGCTCTTTTTGGGTCTTGGTACTGTCACATACTGTGAATTTAATAGTACTTCCCATGTGGAGTGAATTTAGATTTTTACCCTATTCAGGAAAGCACTGATGGGTTTGATGGCTGAAAAATTTTGATAGCATGAAAACACATGAATAGATTAATTTTTAAAAGTAATAGCTAGAAAACACAAGCTCAGTTTAGTTCCATATGTCCCTGTAGAAAACTACTGTAAAAATACCAGGATGATAAATAGCTTTAATGTCTCTTACAGAGCTGAGGAAAAACATCCTCCATGCTTCTATCATAAATAAAATTACAGCCATTCCTTTGGCACCCTATTTAATTGTGTTCTAATTATTACCCAACAAATGCAATTACATGTGATATAGCTTTTAAGCTGAGATACTTATGAACTGTGTGTGCTCCCTGCAAAATTAATTTAGGCTCTTTAGCAGTTGTTCCTGTCTATAAACAAATAATGCAACACTTTCTTAAATGATTTTGATCTTTAAGTCCAAGACAACTGTGAAGGGTGCAGGTGCACAGTAGACTTTGGTTACTGCTTTCTGCCTTTTCGCCAGTGGGATAGAGGCTCTTTGTTCCAGCACTGGTACTCCAGTACAGCTTTTCTACGTGGCTGTGGATGCATCAGCTAGACTAATCCAAGTTCTCAGAGCCCGGTGGTAATTAGCTCCACAGTGAAAACACACCTTAAAATAAAAAGATTAGATGGATGAATGAACCAAATGGATAATGGGTATTACAAGATATACATAATGCTTAAACCAAAATTATCTAGAATTGGTAACATTTTGTGGTATGAGAGTGGTAGCTCTGTGCAAGAGATACTGTTCTAGCATTTCTGAATTCCATTGGTGAGTGATTATAGGTTCTTTTGAGTGCTTGACTGAAAAGGTCATCTGTTGTCTCTGTTGTTGGTTCAATACCCATGCCCTCTCCCCAGAAGAGAGAAATAGGATGATACAGACTATAAATAAAAAAAAAAAACAAACCAATCAACATTGGAGTCCAGTAGTGTTAGGAAGTTAAGCTAGAAATGTGGGTAATAATTCCTTTGTTTAACTTTGATTTTGAACCTGCTTTGTGATTAGGGTTGCATTTGGGGAATCATCTGTGTTGCTTATGGGATTAAGTTATATTATTTTCAGAGTTTTGTGATATTTTACAGACCTCCTTTACTTTTGTGATAATTCACAAAATCTGGCTGAGTGACACGTTGGTAATGCACGTGTGCTTTCATTTAGTAGAGTCATTCAGAGCCAGAGTTGGTGGGATGTGCTTCCTTATTCCTACTGTTACATGAGAGCAAAGGCACTTCAGAACTGCCCTGAAAAATATGTTTACATTGAGTGTGTCTGTGTTTGTTCTCTTTAAATTGGAGCCCACATTTGCAAATTGTGTATCTGGTTGCTGGTGACAGTTGAGCCGTGCTAGACGGTGAATGTATGAGGGTGTTTTTTAAAACACTGCAAGAATTAATTTTTTTTAAGAACAAACAAGAAAACGCTGCTATAAATAGTGAGTGGCTTTGTCCATAATAATGATTTGGCACAAGAGCAGCAGATACCTTTTTTCCCCCCAAGGCATCAAGCTTGACATTCTGGTGCTAATGCATTTTTTTCAGTTCTATGTTAGGCTGCGTAATGAATGTGATGGTTTATGAGTATTCTTTTTCCCAGGTGCATGCTATGTTTGAAACTGCAATCAGAGATTAAAGTCAGGGCTAGGCTCCTTCTGTTGGACTTTTTATCACCTGCTATGTGTCCAGGGAGTATCAGTTGTGTTTCATCAGACTAACCTCTCTAAATAAATTAATGCATGGGGTTTTTTTTGCTAATTTGGCCCAGGAAAGTGAGGGCTGGAACTTTGTCCAAATCTCCTGGATGCAGTAGCTGAACAACTGCCACCCAGACCAAAACATATCAGAGTCTCACAAATATTGTGTGAAAAATCAGAACAAGGACATGTCCTTGAAGATAAGGAAATGATGCAAGTTCTGATCTTTGTGAGGCTTTTTTCACCTGAGGGGTTTTAAAAAAATAAATTAATGTGTGCACATTTTGCACTAAATGAACCAGAAGTGGAATACCATGGGGCTGTGACAACTCCTCCTGATTTGCAAATCCAAAGCTGAAGCAATTTTATTCCTTTTTAGAGTTCTTAGAAGTGTAGCAAAGCTGTGATGTTAGCATCGTAACAAAAAGGAAGGTTTACTTGTGGTACTAAATCTGGAATTGTCAAACTCAAATACAGTAAGTAAATAACATCATATAAATAATTCAGTAGGCTGCCAGAGTTCATAGAATTAAAATATATTTTATAGCAACTCTTAAACTATCTCGTCAGTATGCACACCAGAGACTAAAAAATACAGTGTATCATATATAACAGTCTTTGCACTTGCATGACAAATTGAAATCTTCAGGCAGATACTCCTTGTATTTTTCTTTCAGGAAAGAATCCATCGGCTATACTGTCTGTGCTGAGTTTTTTACTTGGTCTTTGTCTAATAACCATGAGTGTCTGGGCCAATGATTGAAACAAAGTAATTGCATTATGTTTTATTATGAAATTATACAAATAAAATGCAATTATTATCTCAGTTGTTTATGAGGGGACTTCAAAAAGGGAATTTATAGTCAGAATTTCCAAACTTTCTTCTTTTTCAAAATGTTCCTAATTGTGTAGTATTTTTCACCTTGAATTATGATAAGAATGGTCTTAAGTATCAGGCAAAATAAAAGTACTTCCTCCTTCTATACTTTTAGGCAGTACATTTTATTCCTTGTCTAACACCAGTGTTAAATATGGCTTTAAACTTCCTTACTTTAAGATTCATATCATATGTAGTGAACAAACCCCACGTTTATAGTTGTCCACTGATGGGTTAAAAGACATGGAAGACCTAGGTAATGCCTCAGGGCTGCAAATTTTCACAAGGTAATGCTTGTTTTTTCCCCAGAGTTCTTTATGAATTTGTGCCTCCACGTGGGATTGTGTGATACTGTGCAGATGTTGCACTGGTTTGTTTTTTTACTGGCTTGTTCTTTCCCATACTGCCTGACATTATTAAAAGGAACTGTTTACTGCAAGCAGTGCCCACTATGGCCATGCAGAGGACTGGTCTCACCTTAATAATGGACTGTGCCAGGGAGCATAGCAGCTTTGGGCACTGACTTTTTGAAGGGCTAAAATGCAGTGCGCTGTTATCTTAAGAGATTTCAAAAGCTTTCTTCAAAGTCTACAGTCTGGTGGAAGGATTGTACTGGTTTGGGATACTATTCAGTGATTGGAGCACCTGTCCCTTCAGAGTTTACTTCTGTGCTTGTTCTAGTTTAGGAATCAAATTCAGCTCAGAAGCTTGTATGAAGAATTTACTATTTTCTTAAGAGCTGATAATTGAGGGTTTTAATTAAGATCAAAATTTGCTGTGGTAATTAGAGGGTGCCTGTTCTACTAATAAAGAAATGACCTGAGGAAGCTGCTCCTGGAATCTGGCAATACAGATTCTCCTGCAGGGAGTTTATGATCACCTACCTGCATCTCTCATGAATATTTTTCTCTCTTACCTCTTTAATTGCCTTTATGAGCATTATGGTTCACAGTCCCTGAGCAGAGCATCACACATCCTCCCTGGAGCAGAGAAGAGGTGTCTATGACACTACGGGGAAGGAATGTAATGCTGCCATAGGAAGAGTAGTGCAGGCCCCAGCTGCTTGCTGTGGAAATGGTGCATAAAACCACAATCTAGCCACAAGTCCCACAGCCCCATTGGTCTGAACTCCCCGTCACCATAGAACAAAAGCCACAGGGTAGGAAAGTGAAAGTATGAAGTCACACAGAAAGGAGCAGCATGCCCTTTGCAAAGAGAATATGCTCTGCTGAAATAAGGGACTTTGCAGTGCAGCAATCATCAAAATGACGCATTGATAACAAAACAAAATTAATAAAGTTGGATTCTGGGTCTTACTGAAATGGTAGCTCAGTTTACAGCTATCCTCACTGATTTTGGGGAGCCTATTTGCAGTAGAAGGGAAAAAAACAAAAAGGTATAGAATTGCATCCTGTCTGTATCTGCATGATGGCTGTTCTGCATCCCCTGTAGACACCCGTGGTTCTTCATCCGCTAACATACAGGCCAGAGCAGCTGGAACAGTGTCCTGGGAAAAGCAGGCCATGCCCTTCATTTGCTGGGACAATCATCTTCCCTTGTCTGGGGTGGGAAGAGCCGTGAGTTAGAACGTAAATAGTAATATTTTGCTTCACTATTCAGTTCCCTGTTTGTTCCAAACAATACTGCATTGTCCTTTCTCTGGGGTTCTGCAGCAAATAAATAGCTGAGTGCCAAGCTCTTAAACCCTGTGCGTTTTGTAAAGATACCACAAGAAAGCGAAGAAAGTGAGTCAAAATTTCATGCATACAGCAAAGAAGAGTTAAAAGAATGAAGGCAATTTTCTATTATGATTAAAAATAAAAAAGTAAACATGAGTTTACATATCCTCAGTATCAACAGAAAATAGTGCTTGCTGTAGAACACCCCAGCAGGTGGGTTTCTTTTTTTCATTTTCTCCAAGTAAGCTGGTTGAGACAAATTGTGTTCTTGGCAGAGTGGACAATGAACCGCTGAAGATGAAAGCACTGGAATCTAATACTATTGTACTCTCCTACTGAGGCTGTTTTGATTCCAGCACATGAAATGAACTTCTGTCTTCCATGCATGTAAACAGCAGATTGGGCATTAATTGGAAAGTGCTGAAGTAGTGGGAAAACCTGGTTGGTATTGTGCATTTGGTATTTTCTTCTGTTTACTTTCTGAACAAGCCCTAGTAATTTTACAGGCTATTGAATTGCTGGACAGATAAGATATTTTAACAGTGTGCTCTAATTCTGTACGCAAAGGTTTTTTCTCCAGAGTGCATGAGGTTGGAGAACAAGAGAAATACTTCACTGGTGATTTCATTTTTTTTCCCCTTAAGTTGATTTAAAATTTATCGTTCCAGGCAGGTCAAATCTTCAGTGGATACAAAATGGCAAAGTTCCATTGAAGTCAGGGTGTTCTGCAGTTCTACAGCACCTGAGGATTTCTTCCAAGAAACATCCAGTGAATAAAGACAGAGGAACTAGACAGCTGGTTTAACACCGCATTGCAAACCTTAACATCAAACCTCTTTTTGAAAGACCCTGAAGGTTGAAAATGTTGCTTAGGTGATGGAATGTGGCCTTCCATCACAGACAAGCTGCTGGCCCAAGGCAGACCAAGCAGAATTGCTGGTATAAGAAAAACTGCTTAACTCAAAATGAAAGGCTTGTCCTGTGTGTTGCTGGGTCCTCTCAGGGGAAGTGCAAGGTGCAGGTGGCAGTTGGCATAATGCTCATATTTATGTTGTAAGCCTGGAAAAACAGATAGTGTGTGTGTGTGTACTTTCCTGTATCATTAATACAATCTTTTGTAAAACAGAGTGATGCAGAAATATGAAGGAAGATATTTTGTTAGCTGAGAATCTGGCCTTGTATTATCTAATGAATTCCTGGAAAATGTTAATGTGATTTCAGCCACAATAGCATCAGCAGAACTGATGAGTAGAGCCTAGGGAAAGAGAAATCAAATGGGCTGAAAAGCACAACTATTCGTAGTGTTTGACTCTTATTTTCAAGGAGTTAGAAATGAGGCTGTTAGTAGGGATACAACAGGAACAAAATTTACTTGAATCTTTAGCTGATGAGGCCTGGAATTTTCACATGTAACATGTGATATGCTTGGATGGGGGGAATAGCCCCTGTAGCACAGATCCTGGACTGCCAGTGAATGGTACTGCTCCTGAATGGCAGTATTCTTGACTCTCTACAGTATGGTCAGGAGGTCCTGTAGCTAAGTCTTGCATAAGGTGAAATATTTTATGGCATTAATAACTGGGGAGCTCTTCGTGATTCTGGCAAGGATCCAGAAGATGACAATATGAAAATGATAAATAACAGAAGATTTTCAAGAATGGAAATAACGTCTTCACACATAGCTCTTGCATGCAGCTTGTACTGTCTATAAGTAAGCAAAGCTTCTTATGCAATTGAGCAAAACTTTGAGAGTTGGTAAAGTTGCATTCATTTCCTATGGTAAAACCCATATGTTCACAATTTCACATTTGAATGCGGAAAGCTAAGAGTCTGGACTATGAAAAATGAGAATCTGAAAACATGACACCACAGCATCCCACCACAGTCACTGCTTCAAATTTTGTTAACTATGGAGTCTCTCCTCTTGACTGTGTGGTCACTGTTAAGCAGGGTTTTACACTTGAAAGCAGAGCTCAGTCGTCTCTGTGGATGCACCTTTCAGGCCAAGGTTTACAGATTTTATCAAGTACATAATGCAAGTTTTGTTTTCCAGTCAACTGTGGTAGTAAATCCTACTGTAACTGCCCAGAATGATAGTGCAAAAAAAAAGCTCCAGAAAGCATGGCATTGGAGTCAGGATTGCATCAGAATTCTGTGACAGGGACTTAAAAGATGAGCAAAGTCTTCCTGGAGATCAGGATTTCACAGGAATCACAATGAGGCATTTCAGCCTAGTGTTCATGGCCAAGGCTCCCTTGGGACGTTCAAGAATGACACTGTGACAGGCTGCTGCCTATCACTTCTTAAATAGGAATCATTATTTCCATGGCAACAGCAAGTGTATAATGTACCCAAGGTCTTAGGGCACGTTGGCATATCTGATGGTTACGTAATGTTGTGTCTAGTCACAACTAAATTTCACTTAGCAGATAAAAAGCAAGAGGTTATTTATGGTCCCAGTTTTTGATTCTTTGATAAATGAGCGACCATCCAAGTTGTGGTTGTGTAGTGACTCAGTAAGTATCTTGATGCCAGGATGTCTTCTGTTCCTTTGAAGTTTATAGTAAGCATTGATGAAATACTTGCATTTCTTCAGGTGACCATTTGTCCTACTCTTATGGTGGTAAGGTTTCCTGCAGAGTAGACCACTTACGGGTGAGGCAGTAGGAATTTGCTAAGAAGTTAATTTTCTTCCCCATAACAGCCTAGTTTGATCCTTGCAGGGGTTTCTTTCTAGGGGTTTTACTTAATAAAACAGTCTGACATATGAGGTTTTTCCTACAATATCTTTGTGCTTCCACATTTTATGATTTTGGCTGAGATCCTTCTGAATGACAATGATTCTGCTTTACCAAAGTCAGATGAGGAACTTAGGCTCGTCTTACTGATAGTTTCTACCTGGAAGGGATGGTTTCTGTTAGCATTTAAGATAAAAGAACAGTTCAATTTACTTTTTTTCTTCTAGGTATAAAAACATTGATTTTTTCTTCTTTGGTTTAATATTAGCTAAGTAAATTGCCTTCCCAGTTTCTCACCTAAACTTACAGTGTTATATTTAAACCAGAGGGCTAAGAGGGGAAAAAAAAATCTGTGGAGATTTCTGCAGTCCCATAAATCACGAGTGAAGCTGGTGTGTTTGAATGAAATCCAAGCAAGAAACAGCTTTCTGGTAATGTGTAATGTGATTACCTGCAAGTGCAGAGCTTTTTTTTTTTTTTTTTTTTCTCCTCAACATTCATCTGGGCAGGCGACAGGTTTGAATTAGTATCTGTGGAGCGGTTCTGGTTTTTCTAGTGTTGAAATAATTTTTCCTTGCCACCACAAAACACAGTTATGATTGCACCTTATCTGCCTTTCAGACAGAATTGCATAGGAACATATAATAAAACCTGTGGCCTGCTTGTCCTTTCTCTTAGGCTCTCAAACTGGTCTGTGTTGGGTATTTCAGAGGCAACTGAGACAAAATCCTCACAGCCCTCAGCTGCAAGGGAGTGTGCTGGACAGGGAGTCGAGAGATCAGAGTTGCCCATTAGAGCTTTTCCATGTGTCTAAATTCTGAAGTATTACAGAATGTTATTTTTCATTTCTTTCCTTTATTTTTTGCTTTCCATCTATGAGTGGCTGTTATTTCATTAAATTATGATATCTCTGTCTGAACAAAATAAACCCATTGTTTTAAAGGAGGGGAAGCAGTTAACGAAGAAAAAAAATTATTTTCTAGCACAGAATTGTAACTTACACCTCATAGTAAGTTGACAGTATTTGCTGCTCTAATCTCCGTGTGGCAGTAGTTCAGTTCTAAATTAAATGCAATTTGAAATGCCACAAGAAAAGCAGATTAAAAATGCCATATTGGTATTGCAAATGCCATATTTTACAGCTCTGCACTGTAGAGGAGATTTGATACGCTATGGCAAAAGTCAGCAGGTATATGCTGCACATATTCTTAAAAATCTCTTTCTATGTGTGAGAGGAGTATGCAGTCTTGGAGGAGATAGTACTACCTTGTTTGTAAGTATTGTTTGTAAGTTGCACTGTCAGTTTCATTGTGGTGGAGAAGGAACAAGCAAGCAGCAAGACACTGGTTTAGTCCTTATGAAGTTCTGTTCTTTCCTATGTCTTTGTTCTGTGTACATAGGGAAAACCCATCAGAAATATGTTCTAAAATCTTCCAGTACAGACAGGTGTGTAACACAGATCAAGCATTATCACACGGCTGGTTTAGACTTCTCAGGCTCAAGTAATATATGAATTCCTTCAAATAGTTCATAAGCATCCTCTGTCAGTCTTCAGGACAGCCGACTAGTAGTAACTAGTAGACCGTAGTTACGTTCGTTAAGTTTCTGGTCTTTGCAGCAGTATTGAGGTTGCGTGTCCAACAGTTACCATCATAGAGCACCTGAAACATCCACTCAGGTGAATCAAATGGCTGTGAAGAAATTTTAAAGAGTTTGAAATTTGACAAAATGGTGGTTTGAGTTTGCAGTGCTCTGGCTGCTGCTGGGTAATACTTGGATTCAGTAGTGATGGATGGGCTGGAAGGTGGATGGCAGTATTTTGCCATTGGTGCTTTGAGAGGAGGGGGTGGCCGCTTGGGACGAATATAGGACTCTTGTCAGAGAATGTAGAGAGGCAACTAGGAAAATTGAAGCCTCCTTGGAGTTAACTCTATGACCTGGATGAGAGAACAGAGTGCACTGTCAGCAAATTTGCTGGTGACACAAAGCTGGGAGGAGAGGCTGATACCCTGAAAGGCTGTGCTGCCATTCAAAGGGACCTGGACTGCATTCACTTCTGGTTTTTGCAGCAGGGAGTTTTCTTAATTTTGCCAGCTCCAGTGCAACTGCAGAGAATAAGCCTGGCAATTTGTGTTACAGTATCACTGTAACTATTGCACATGGAGGTATTTTATTCTGCATTTTACATGGATTTCTTACCTGAACCTTCCAGGAGGTTTCTTCCTTGTACCTGATATTTTCCAGACTCTCCATATTGACTGAAATGGGAACAGAATTAGACCAACTGCCAGTTGAGAGCACAATCAAACCAGTGCTGAGCATGCTGAGGTGCTTGCCTGAGAGTGTTTTGGATGCAATTTGGCTTTTTTTACTCTTCTGCCTGAGAAAACTACATCGCCTACAGGTTGAAGAGGAAACTCCGATCTTCCAGCAGCTCATTCATATGTCCTTGCACTGATCATATTGTTTTGGCAGTATTCCTCAAACTTACTCATAAGTATTTCTAGAAGTTTCCAAAATATTGAAGATACCAGTCAGTCATCAATAGTGGAATAAGAGTAAGTGCTATGCAGTTTCCACACTCAGTACTGGTAAGGTTCCTGTGTTCTTTTCACACCAGAATTTACCAGGTATGATAGCTTGAGGAGCACTCGTGGCTCTAGGTGCGTCACTCTGATACCTGTTGACCAGACGTGTTTTCTGTGAAATGACAGCTACTTACAGTTAACTGCCTGTACTCACTTAATAACCAAGAGGATTTATTACATCTGTCAGATGTAGTGAAGTGGTATCAAGAACACAAAACGTTGCCATCAGAATCCTTTTCGGACAGAAGATGACTTTGACATTTCCGTAATATGTGCCATCACTCTTCTCCAGAAGGTGCTTCTACTGTTAGTGTCACCAGCTCCCCATCACGGATTGATGGGGCACACTAACCTTTCTCATCTCGTAAATTAAAACCTGACTCCTCTATATTTCTTGTGTGTAGCACATTGTCACTGACATCAGCACCATTAACATCAAGAAGCAGCTACTCTTCATCTCCCTTTGCTCTGAGTACCTGCTGTCCTGTGGAAATAGCCATTCACTGAGGACAGGCTGTGTGATAATTTGTGTAGTTCCCGAGGCCTGTTGGGAACAAACATTTAACAGGCTGGTTAAATAGCAGATAGATTTTGTTAGATAATTGCTGTTTTGATTTTTTGAACAGAGTGATTTTTTTAATTAAAATTTACATTCCATAACATCATTTTGACTCTATTGCTCCTTATCCTCTATGGACATTCTGAGTGCAGATAATTTTAATTCAAAAAAGCCAACAGATGCCTAACATGAAAAACATGAAGAAGTGATATTGTGTTCCTTTTTAAACATAATAATTTCTATGCTAATATTTTGTGCTATACTAATAGGTCATATTAGACTGTTTTAAAATATTCTTTACAGAGAAAAATATTTTTGAAGAGCGAAAAATCAGCTGCTGCTTCTAAAGTCTGATGCAGAAATTCACTGAGAAAATCCTAATGACTTCAAGGGCTTTGGATCAGTCCCACATGAATAAATCCAGCAAAGCATGTGAAGTACACGATTAACCTTCAGAATGTGCTCAAATCACTCTCCTCAACAAAGCACGTAAGCACTTGCTTATATTTGAGTATTTGATTAGCTGTCTGAAGTATTTGCTGAAGAAAAATCAAAGCACTACCACTTTTAGCTAATGTTATCTACTAATGCTGGCTCCTCGATTACATCCACGTGTGAATCTTTTCTCTGCAAAATGTCAGAATGACAATTTTTGTTTTCAGTCTTCACAGGGCTTCAAATGCAGTGACAATTGAAAAAAGCAGAGGGTCAGAAGAGTTAATATGTTTTAATCAAAGCTATTTATTTTTAATTTCAAAGCTTGAGAAAAAATATTGAAATTGAATTTTAAAATTTAATTTTGTCAGAACTCTGAATTTTATAATAAAGCAAATCCAAATCACAGTACAAAGTTAAATTTATTTATCTGAAAAATTTATAATTATTGAAACATTCTTCAGCTAGAGAAGTCCTTTACTGGGAAATGTCTGCTTGATTCTAATGCTGATATACCACAAAACTGTTTTGAAATGAGAGCAAGCAATTCTGATGCACTGCATTAAAACCAGAACAAAGCAATTGCATTTAGTCTTTCTTGTGACATTTAGGCATTTGCGTTGGAGAGCTTTAAACATTTCTAGTTAAGAAATGTTTACAGTAGAAAGGCAAATACCATTATTTTTTCCCCTTGCTTTTTTAAAGCATCATTTACAGTTCTGGAAATTAAGAAAAGAATGACAGTTCATGCCTGTACCCAACCCATAATTTACATTCTAGTGCATTCATTGAGGTGGCACTTTTGCCAGTAGTATCTGAGGTGGGCTTGTACACCAACCAAACTACAGGTTGCACCTTTGTTTTTTCTTCCTGAACAAACTGAAGGGAAAAAACCTGTAGGTGGATGTGGTCTTGTTAAAGAAGGAAGTCACTTGCTTTCTAACTCTTCCCCCTCCTTGTAATGCCTGCAGTTATGTCTGCTCCTGCTGCCTCTGCGTGATGCTCCCCACTGTCCTGCAGCAAAGATGTAACTTTAACCAGTGCAAGCAAGGTGTGTGTGTTGTTTTGCTGGAGGAGAAGGCAGCCAAGCAGCCATACATTTGTTCACTGTAGGTATCCTCTCCAGCACTTTATTTGCATTTGCCTGCTCTAAACAGAATTTGCATCTGTTCCAGAGGCATCATGCTGTGTGTAAAGTATTCAGCAGACAGATGTTTGTAATAATTAGCAGATTTTGACTGCTATCCGTTAGGCACACAGCAGGCGAGGCATCTGACGCTGATGTTCGATAGCCCACTATGCTTGCTCTAATGGCCCCCGCCGAGGAAACTTTTATAGTCTGTTATGAGGTAAAACAGGAGAGCAGTCCTACAGCCAGTACTTTACTGCCCCTTGACTACAAAGAACCAGTCTCTGCCTGCTTCTGAGCTGTCCTTTCCCTGGGCCCTGTAAACCAGCACCTCTTCTCATGGCCGATAGATACCACTGCCTACAAAGCTGTTATGGAAATTGCACCCAAGGGAGTTTGGATGGGAAAGCTGCCCCTGAGCATGGATGGGTGCTGGGAGTCCCTGAGCTGTGCTGGGCACAGTAATGTGCTCGTCCTTCTGGAGAGGAGCACACACAGCCCCTGAGTCTGGGTGCTAGCTCCACAGGTTTTCCATTGCTGGGGATTGCTGTGAAGCGGGAAGGAGGGACGTGAAGGGCTCATTGACCTGAGGGCTGGCAGCATTTTAAGCCATTTGTTGTATTCTGCATCATGTCTTTTAATATTATTGTACTATTCAGGGATACGAGAGATTAGACCATCAGGCCTTTATACTCCTAATAGAAGCAGTTAAAAAAATCACAGGTACCAAATTTGTTCTTATATCTGTGCAGAAGAACATCTGTATTTCTAATATCTGGAGGTTTTAAGGTCCTCTCTATTGTCACCCGCTAATGCAGAGTTACATTTTTTGTCCTTTTAAATGCATGAAAATTGTTACAGAGAGGCAAGGATGCAGATTGGCAAATGAGTATCTTACAGTGCAGAAACTTATGAACCCTTTTGTCTTTTGGACATGAAATGAAATAAAAGTCTGAAATCCACTGATATTACATTAATCTCAATTGTTTATCCATGAGACCAGCCTAGAGTAGAGAGGAGGGAAAAATGACTTTGTAAAATTTTAACAGAACAGATATAAATACGGCTTCTTGTTTGTTTGGATGGTTGGTTGGTTGCTTTTTTTTTTTTTTTTGCTGCCTTTAATTACATCTCAGTGGGTTGACTTCCTTGGCAAGATTTGAAAGAGAGTGAGGAGAACTTTCATGACAAGATGGTCTCTCCAAGTTCTTACTAATTTATACTTCATAGTAGCTTTATCAGTAATTGGGTTGGGTGTGTTGGCAGTGCTTGATAGCATTCAGCTCGGTCTGTACACTCAAACATGTTTCCATAATCTACAGAATATTGTTCTCTTAGATCTTGTTTGTTCTTCTTTTCTAAAAGAACTTTTATTTTCAAACATTGCAATGTCTGATGTTTGCAGTTTCATTCTTATAGAGTGTATGGAGTAGCTTAGGTTATGTTTAGGAGAGTAAACCCCATACATATACTGTGCCTCTTTCTAATTGCAGAAGGCTCAACTCAGTACTTTTGGGACAAAACAGAAGAACCTAATTAAGGAAGGGGAAGCCATCATGAAGATGGTCTGTGCTTATGACTATTATCCTTATAAAATGGCATTTGATGAATGTGTTTCTGGATCCAAAACCCAGTGTAGTGTCAATGAATGATGTCATCGGTCCTGTTTCGTCCTCACTGCTGGTAAGGTGCTTAGCCAGCAGGTCTAAAAAGAGCTGTGGCACACAGCAGTAATTGAATCTTTGGGTAATTTCCCATTACCTATGTGTGTCAGCCTCTTTCAGTATTCCAAAAATTCTGCAGCTCAGCAGGAGGAAGTGCCTCTGCTGAAATGGGTGTTACGATGGTTTGGGAGTGGACATTTCTCTCTATTACAGACCAGGCTGTGACCATGAAAAATCATTCTGAATACGGATAAGAATATAAGGATGCTATAAACCGATGATGGTAGATTTGGGGTTTGAAAATCCAGGAAGTTAAAACTGAAGGAGGCCACTAATCTTCATTTACGTAAAGATTCTGAATACAAAAGATAAACTGTCCTGCATATTGACTGTGCAGGAGATAAAGTGTCCTAGGCTTAGAGCAGGGGAGCACTAGGATCAAGCAAGCATCAAGCAGGAAAGTGGTGTGCTGAAATGGATTGCATAGGAAAGCAATGCAGTCGTCTGTCAACAGAGATCTGTAAGAACAGGATGGACGTGAGATTTTTAAATCCTCTTTCTGCTGACAGAAAGAGATTACAGCTGCTAGTGGCAGCAACAGAAGTACCAGAATATATGCTGGTTTTCTAAGGTTTCTTAAGTCACAGAATCATAGAATGGTTTGAGTTGGAAGCTCATCTAGATGCAACTACCCTGCCATGGGCAGAGACACCTCCCACTAGACCAGGTTGCTCAGAGCCCCAGGCAGCCTGTTGCAGTGTCCTATTTCCAATCTAAATCTATTGTCTTCCAGTTTCAAACCATTACCCCTCATCCTATCACCACAGGTCTTTGTAAAACGTCCCTCCCCAGCTTTCTTGCAAGCCCCCTTCAGATACTGAAAGGCTGCAATAAGATCACACCTGAGCCTTCTCTTCTCCAGGCTGAAGAAGCTCAACTCTCTCAGCCTGTCCTCACAGGAGAGGTGCTCCAGCCCTCTGATCATTTTTGTGACCCTTCTCTGCACCTGCTCCAACATGTACATGACCTTCTTGTGTTGGGAGCTCCAAAGCTGGACACGGTCCCTTGAGCTCCACTCTGTGAAACCGTAATTGCAGACTTTCTGTGAGGTTAAAATTTGACAAAAGGCATGTTGGTGAGAGGTGGTGGCTCTCTTCCTAAGGGCCCGTGAATCTGCACAGGGCAGTGGGGCTTTGAGGTCCCCTAGATGGTGAACACCCATCACTGTCCAGCTGCCCAGCTATTCCGTGGCAGTGGTGCTTCCCAGGTGACACTCTTGCAGCTCTGCCNCTCTGGGCGGGTAAGGCCGCCAGGGTCTGCTGGAAGGGTCATTACCACCAGAGACTCTGGTGCAGAGTGCAATGCTAAGCACTGTATTCAGTGTCCGTAGGTCCCCTGAGCTGTGCCACAAACATGATGGGAGTGGTGACTATGGCATGCTAATGAAGCCTGGGGTGGGCTGGTGGAAGAGGTGGCTGAGAAATGGACTGAGCTTCCTAAAGAACCAGCAGCCACCATTTTTGGCTGCCCCCATTGGATATCAGCATCCTTACATCTTGTAAGCATATTTAGAGGCTTGAGGTGGATCACTGAGAAATTCCACAGTATGGGAAGGCCTGGCTCTGAGCTGCTGCCTGCTGTTGGCTCAGGCCAGGGGTGTTATCTCACACTGGAGCTGTACCCCCAAGCTGTCAATTATGGAGGAGGGGACAAACATTGCACACCCTGAAAAAAACCCCAAACTTTTAGCTGTCTTTTCAGTTACAGAACAAAGCCCTGTTTTCTTCTTAGTTTTGTCATTCCTTTTTAAATTTGACCATGACTATGAATAATGTAAATGAGCATTTGCCACCTGGGGTAAGGCTAACTGAAATGTTAAATGTGACTTTAAATGGCCTGGCTGCCACCACTTTGTCATGTTACAAATTACAGCCATCACTTGTTTAACTGAAAGGCTACCTCCCGCTGCTCCACAGCCATTGGAGTAGCACGGGCAGGGCTGGATGTGCTGGGGATGTGAGCTGCCTGCTGCTAGTAGCTGTGATTAATGGAGGCGGTTATAAATAAGTGTGTACATGTGTACAGTAACCTTTGAAAAAGACTACAAAATGCAGTGTCAGAGTGGCAAATCTAACAATGGAACATCTCTGAAGAGGTAGCAACCCCCTTGGATCCTTTCACTGTCACTCCTTTGTGTCATCAGGTTCTGCTCTTTCGTTCCATCCGTAGCTGCTAACGTGTTTATAGGAAAATGAAGCTCTGTGGGAGATGCTCTAAAATGGTGCTTAGTGTTTGTGTGAAGAAAAAGATGTATGTCTTTTCAAAGGGAATTGTGAAAATGTGTTTGTCAATATGCATGAAGTGAAGAAGCAGATATGTTTAATAGGTTGCTTGTTGAATGAGAATATGGTTCCCCTGAGACTGGCTTTAACAAGGATGTGCTGTATGCATGACTTTTTTTTTTTTCCCTGCCATAAGAGCAGTGCAGTCATACCAAAACCCCTGCAGACTTTGAGTGCAAGCACAGGGTGCTGATGGGGAGTAGCTGTGGCAAGAGTTTG
>VWZY01009500.1:182082-201561 GCA_013399075.1 Chloroceryle aenea
ATCTGCATAGTGCAGTGGGGCTTTGAGGTCCTCTAGATCGTGTACACCCATCACTGTCCAGCTGCCCAGCCATTCCCTGGCAGTGGTGCTTCCCAGGTGACACTCTTGCAGCTCTGCCATCTCTGGGCTGGTAATGCCACCAGGGTCTGCTGGAAGGGTCATTACCACCAGAGACTCTGGTGCAGAGTGCAATGCTAAGCACCGTATTCAGTGTCCGTAGGTCCCCTGAGCTGTGCCACAAACATGATGGGAGTGGTGACTATGGCATGCTAATGAAGCCTGGGGTGGGCTGGTGGAAGAGGTGGCTGAGAAATGGACTGAGCTTCCTAAAGAACCAGCAGCCACCATTTTTGGCTGCCCCCATTGGATATCAGCATCCTTACATCTTGTAAGCATATTTAGAGGCTTGAGGTGGATCACTGAGAAATTCCACAGTATGGGAAGGCCTGGCTCTGAGCTGCTGCCTGCTGTTGGCTCAGGCCAGGGGTGTTATCTCACACTGGAGCTGTACCCCCAAGCTGTCAATTATGGAGGAGGGGACAAACATTGCACACCCTGAAAAAAACCCCAAACTTTTAGCTGTCTTTTCAGTTACAGAACAAAGCCCTGTTTTCTTCTTAGTTTTGTCATTCCTTTTTAAATTTGACCATTACTATGAATAATGTAAATGAGCATTTGCCACCTGGGGTAAGGCTAACTGAAATGTTAAATGTGACTTTAAATGGCCTGGCTGCCACCACTTTGTCATGTTACAAATTACAGCCATCACTTGTTTAACTGAAAGGCTACCTCCCGCTGCTCCACAGCCATTGGAGTAGCACGGGCAGGGCTGGATGTGCTGGGGATGTGAGCTGCCTGCTGCTAGTAGCTGTGATTAATGGAGGCGGTTATAAATAAGTGTGTACATGTGTACAGTAACCTTTGAAAAAGACTACAAAATGCAGTGTCAGAGTGGCAAATCTAACAATGGAACATCTCTGAAGAGGTAGCAACCCCCTTGGATCCTTT
This sequence comes from Chloroceryle aenea, assembly GCA_013399075.1. NCBI lineage: Eukaryota > Metazoa > Chordata > Aves > Coraciiformes > Cerylidae > Chloroceryle > Chloroceryle aenea. Next base: position 183,091 of record VWZY01009500.1, read on the forward strand.
CACTGTCACTCCTTTGTGTCATCAGGTTCTGCTCTTTCGTTCCATCCGTAGCTGCTAACGTGTTTATAGGAAAATGAAGCTCTGTGGGAGATGCTCTAAAATGGTGCTTAGTGTTTGTGTGAAGAAAAAGATGTATGTCTTTTCAAAGGGAATTGTGAAAATGTGTTTGTCAATATGCATGAAGTGAAGAAGCAGATATGTTTAATAGGTTGCTTGTTGAATGAGAATATGGTTCCCCTGAGACTGGCTTTAACAAGGATGTGCTGTATGCATGACTTTTTTTTTTTTCCCTGCCATAAGAGCAGTGCAGTCATACCAAAACCCCTGCAGACTTTGAGTGCAAGCACAGGGTGCTGATGGGGAGTAGCTGTGGCAAGAGTTTGCCATATCAAGTCTCTGCACAATCCTCGGAGTCTTTTTGTCCTATTCCTGACATCCCTCCTCCATTCCCCATCTCATTTTGAATCTTACAGCCACACACACAAACAGATCACTTCTCAGTTGCACATGGCAGGCAAGAGTCAACAGATGTCAAATGAGACATTAAAGCGTCTGACTGAATGTTAGGAGAAACTTTTCCCCCATAAGGACAGTCAGTCACCTGGGACCGGTTGTCCAGGGAGGGTTGTACCATCTCCATTTTTGGAGAGTTTCAAGCCCAGTTCAGGTAGAGCGCTGAGCAACCTCATCTGATCTCATTGGGGACCCTGCTTTGAAGCAGGAGATTATTCCAGCCTGTGTGACTCTAAATCCTTCCCTGATTCAGAGGCTGCAGGGACTCGTAGTAGGGGTTAAGCCGGAGGTTTCTGTTGCACAGAGGAACTATACATGGTCATTCTGGTCACAGGCGTAAAGATTTGACTGTGGGGTATGAAATCAAAGGTAACCAGTAAAAGAAGGGGAATCCTTGTGGAAGGATACTGGATGTGGAGTTTCTCCACTGGTAACTATGTTAACAGCCCAAGGAACCCATCCCTTGTCCCTCAGCCTTGTCGTGTGTGAGAGCTGAGCAGATCTTGCTCTGTGTGTGTGCCGAGCAAACCCTGCTGTAACAGGCTGAGGCTCAGTATGGAAAACCTGCTATAGTGTGCTCCCTGTCCCTCTGTAAATCAGCCCAGCCCATTTGTGGAATGGAAACATCACCACAGGAATGGAGGGACAAAGGGCTGCCGAGCAGTTTGGCAGAGAGGGAAGTAAGCGTTCCTGGGCAGGCTTTCTGCCTGTGCTGCTGTTGGAGTGGAGATTTCCTTGTCTGCCTTTCTGGGGGCAGATCCCGTGCTCCTCCAACGTGCAATAAGCTGAAGACTTTTAAGAGAGCCTGAGTGACTTGGCTACCCCACATGATTGAATTGGTTTTCTTAAGGCTTTTTGAAAACTCATGTTGCTCGAGTCTCCATTTAGTGCAGTTGCACTTGAGTGCTGGCTGTAGAGGGGCACGTGGGCACTAATGTGGGACACAAGACGCATTACTCTGGGGTGACTTTGGCTGCTGAGACTCCCATCCTTTTTCGGTTTAGACAGGACTTAATGGGCAAAAGGGAAGGAGGAGCAGTGCTCAATATGGAAACTGCCCTCCCTGTTAGTGAGTCATCAAGACTTCAGAGGAAATTATTGTGAGTGTTGGTAAATCAATGCCCTAACAGAGGGAACAGAAGATGGAGTACTAAGTAATGGCTGCTACAGCCCACCTGCTGGCATTAGAAAACAAGTTGGCCAGCTTCTCCATCAGCCTGCTGTCATTTTGGTAGTGAAAAAGACTCTACTCCTAGCAGACTTCACTCAGAGTGGTGCTCATGCTGCTGGTGCTAAGACACTTTTGCCACTTCTGACTATTGTCACTGACAGAATAAAATTTAGTCTGGCATCCAGTGGGGAGACACTCGTGAAAATGAGGTCCTTGTAATAAAAGAAGTATTTTCAGTGTAAATAACTGTGATTGGATCACACTTCTTATCTGCAAGTCCGAAACAGGAGGATATTCCCTGGGTGATTTAATGTTGCCTGTTTCGTGGCATTGCAGATAATTTTGAGGCACAGTGGTAAGGAGCTGGAAGTGAAATTGCAGAGCGCATGAGGGGTTTGGAACTGGTTTAGTTCATCTTACAAGCTCCCCAGAATGTCACAGTTAAAAAGAGGGACACTGTCACTGAGCAACCAGGAGCCTGATTTAGGAGGCAACTGGAAAGGAAAAAGGTTTCCAAGTGTCTGACTCATAACAAATGGAAGAAAGGGGGAAATCGTGGGTTGTAAAGCAGTAACTGGAAATTTAGAGGAGGAATAACAAAAGTTGAAATCTAAGTCATCAGCAAGACAAGAGGAAGATGTAATAGGGGGGCACTGAAGGTATATCAAACCACAAGAAATGTGTAGGAGTTGAAACAGTCCCTTCCAAGGAAATGGTAATGCTGCCGGTAAAAGCACAGAAGAGGCAATTTTCAGTAGATATTTCCATCAGCTAGTTGAAGAAAGGCACAATGACATATCCTTTCCATATGAGAATGTGACATTGTCATCTCTCACAATGCAAAGTGTGTTAAACCTCAGGTACAGAAGTTACACTTCTTGAGCTTGGCAAATGTAGATTAACTTGTGCCCTGTAGTTGTAAAAGAGCTGGCCAAAGACTGATGTTATGGGGGGTGTTGTTTGATTTTTTTGTTGTTTTGTTTTTCAGAAGTCCTAGAACCCTTAATGAGTTTCAAGGAATTAAGGGGAAATTAACATTCTGGAATATGAAAAGCAGAAATGGATTAATCCATGTAAATAAAATCTGTTGAATGTAAGTCAACTTGGTATCAGACTTGGAATTGAGAAGCAGCTGAACATGAGCCAGCAGTGTGCCCAAGTAGCAAAGAAGGCCAATGGCATCCTGCCTTGTATTAGAAATGGTGTCACCAGCTGAAGTAGGGAGGTGATCGTGCCCATGTACTCGGCACTCGTGAGGCCTCACCTTGAGTACTGTGTCCAGTTCTGGGCACCTCAGTACAAGAAGGATATCAAGGTGCTGGAGCGGGTGCAGAGGAGGCAATGAAGCTAGTCAAGGAACTGGAGAATAAATCATATGAGGACCATTTGAAGGAGCTAGGTCTGTTTAGTCTGAGGAAGAGGAGGCTGAGGGGAGACCTCATCACTCTCTTTCAGCTACCTGAAAGGACATTGTAGAGAGGCTGGCGCTGGTCTCTTCTCTCAGATAATTAGATAGAACCAGAGGGAATGGCTTCAAGCTGAAACAAGGCAGATTTAGACTGGATACCAGGAAAAAATTCTTCATGGAAAGAGTGGTGGGATATTGGAATAGGCTTCCCAGGGAGGTGGTTGAGTCGCCATCCCTAGGTGTGTATAAGAATCACTTAGATGTAGTGTTGGGGGATATGGTCTAGGGGTGCACTTGTAGCGTAGGATGAAGGGTTGATCCCATGGTTCTTTTCCAACCTAGATGATTCTGTGAAAACAAAAGGAGGAGAATCTTGTAATAGATGGTTAAAATGTGAGTTCTTTCATACTGCCTGGTACTGGCTTGTGGACAAATGAATCCTATTAGACTAGCTTTTTGATAATATTATAAACTTACTTGATTGAATTAATAGTGTTTGTATAACATACTTTTCCTTGGTGCCTTGGAATCTTTTCACTGAGAAGCAATACAAGATGACTTTGATTTCTATGAAGTATCATTTCTGGCTCGTAGGTGTTGATCTCTAAGAGGAGCTAAGTTACTACCATGCTGGTGTGCTCTAGAGAGATCCGGCAATATTTTGTCAGCAACCTAAGAGACAACTTATTGAACAAAGCTTGTGGATGTCATGGTAGCTCTGGAGTTGTAAAGAATTAAAAGGCTGGATCACTATTGCAGGTGTAAGAGAGAGAGATATGTTGTAACGTGGCAAAATTTAAGTTTCTATGCCTGGGGACAAAAAAGGCATCATAACACTTTGAAAGGAGAGAGAGGCTTTCTGTTTGATGTTTCCACTCACCACCAAAATTTAAAGGTTAAATATAATTGCTTAATATTTGGGAATCCTATTCCTTATAAGAAGATCTTTTCCCTGTTCTAGTGCCTGGAGCTTCCTTGGATGGCTGGAGCAGGCAGACACAGCCTCCTGAGCCAGCCTTCTGCAGGGCTGTGGGCTCGTGCTGTAAGGACATGCTGTGCACAGCCCTTAGGACCTGAATCTGGAAAAGTCTGAACTGCAGGTAAATCTGGACTGTTGAGCTGACATAGCTCTGGGGGAGGAACACCAGATATGGGCCCTATATTGAATAGGCCAGAGTCACAGTGATACTTCTGGGTGCATTGGATGCCTCACTTCTCTTTGGACACCTCTCTCAGGCCAAGGCCACCTCCTGCTCAGGTCGTGGCATTTCCAGACACTTTTCCCCTGGGGCAGCTGCAGTGAAAGGGGTCACTCCTCTGCTGCCTCCAGGGCTTTGTTCTGGCTGGGAAGGGTAGGTAGGATGGGGGTGGCAGCATTGAAAAGCCATGGAAAGGACTGGAAACCATGCCATTATGTTGTGACTCTGGGAACGGGTGTTTTTGAGTGAAATGAGAAGAAGGAATAAGTCCTTTATAAGTGCTGCCAGAGGTCTTGGTAATAAACTTAATTTCTTCAGACATTAAATGTGTGAGAAGACCCAAGATTTCCTGGATGTAACTGGACACATTAAAATTTTTGAAATTAAAAATGGCTGACATTTTAAGAGTAGGGATAATTAATACTCAGAAAGATCTTCCTAAAAGTGTTCTTGGACTCTTCACTGCTGGCAATTTGAATACTACAGCTGACTGTTATAGTCCAAGGTATGAACTGCTCCAGACAAAAATTAAGCCAACACTAAGGCCTGTGTTATTCAGGAGAACATCTCGGTGATTGCATCAGTCAGCTGCATGGCCAGTGGGTGATGTGAAGGGTAGGGGGAAGCCAGGCAGATGCAGTAGTAAATGATCTGATCATCTGAATGAATCCCCTTTCCCCACTTGAATTATGAGGATAGGATGCTTCTCACTGTGATGACACTCAAACTTGTCTCGTTCTCATCAGTGTGTCTGAGGTACTGTGTGCCTATTTGCAGAATCTCAGGGGATGCTAATCAAGTTGTCTTCATCTCCTAGCTTGCAGCGCTGTTAAGGATGCACCAAGGCAATACTTCAGCAGATAATTTTCTGGGGAGGTGGTGTGGGACACTTCCATCACCAACCAGTACACAGCAGAAGATCTGAAAGACATTTGTCTTCCCTATTCTAGTAAAAGTAGTAGTAGAATGCCAACTCCTATGGGAGCTAAATGAAAACCAAATAAGAAATTCATCCTTTTCTTAATTCTCAGAAAATTAAATTAACAAATGTCTCCTGAGCAAAGGACTTAGTCACTGCTTATTGTCTAGAGAGCCAAAATAGTGAGGCGATACTCCCCTGTCATCAGTATTCTCAGCCATTATGAATCTCCTTATGTTTCTTGACTCAGTAAATCCTTAACAAGGTAAATATCTAACTCACAGTTTTCAGCAGCTATCACCACTGTTATTTTGCAAATCAAAATGTGCTGCTTCAGTGCAGTATTTCAGTGGAGCACTGGATTCAGCTCTGGCCTGCCTTTTCCCACAGCTTGTAATGGGAAGGGTGTCTGGAAAACTCTTGAGTTTGGTGTTTGCTCATAGGAAGTTTATATATAGTCTGGGTATTGGGGAGAGAGAATGCTTCTACTGTTGCTGGAAAGTAAGGAGATAAGAAATCATCTGTAGTTTTCTTAGGATGACAGACAGAAATAAAGAATATGGTAAGCAAAAGAAGTAGTGTGGAATCTCAAACTGCTTCTACACAACTGTGTGCAGTGCAGGCAGTAACACCTGCAGTGGGTTTAGCTGCACCATAAATATGTATATAACAGCCTAGCCTGCCCTTCCTCACTGCCAAGCTTTAATAAAAGTACTGCAGGAGAATCTGAGCCTGACCTGGCCACCCTCACTCCCCAATGGATTCAGTGGTCAGCACCTGTCATAGAGGTTTGTCAGACCCAAGCAATAGATTCTCTCCTCAGCATCTCTGGCCCCGCTTCTGCAAATTCAGTGGGCTTCACCCCTTGAGGCTGGTTTTGCAGCAGTAGGGTGAGTCCCCTAGGTAAAGCTGAGCAGATGTGTGACTTCTTGCAGTGGAGGAACCCATAGGGCCCCCCAGCAGCACAGCCTTGAATGTGCTGATGCTTCCTTTTAGGGCCTGCAGCTGCAATTTGCATTAGAATTTGTTATAATTTGATCCCAAGGTCAAATGATAGGACATCATCAAAATAACCCTGAAAAAACAGGAAAGGTCATTGTGGCTAATTCTGTACATTTGATTCCGCTTCTTCCTGCATGCTGTAGGATGCTGTGCTGAGTATGGGGTTCTCTTTTGTCTAAGAGATAAGGAGTTCCCCAGCTGTGTACTTGGTATTTCACAGCACTCCTTCCAGTTAATTTCTCTGTTAGATAACAGGCAAAGAGACATGAGCTCAACTGGACCTGGAAGCTGTGAGATGAAAACCTGAGGTGTTGTCCGTCAAATGTGGCAGCTGCTGTATCTTTGCACGTTACATTACTAACAAAGCACCCAAAGTCACCTCATCCCTCCATTGGGAAGTGAGGGCTGGGAAAAGTGGAAAATCAATAACTGAGCTTCTGTGCACAGTGCCAGATACAATATTTCGAGAGCACAGATCAGATTAGGCCTGTTTGCAGAGAGGATATAACAGCATTAGAGCCCTTTAATTTTCCCGGTTAAAAAAATACAGGTTGAGGAACTGAAAACTCGTCTTTCAATGGAAGTTCTTCATTCATCAAGGGTACACAACTGAAGGAAAAAAAGAAAAAATAGGTTGTCCGTTCAGCAGAGTCAGACAATACAGGAAGAGGAGACATTCCTTTGCTTCCCTGTGATACTCATCCCCAGGGAGTGGCCATATCACAGTATCACAGGGTGTCAGGGGTTGGAAGGGACCTTGGAGATCTTCGAGTCCAACCCCCCTGCCAGAGCAGGGCCATACAATCCAGCACAGGTCACACAGGAACGCATCCAGGCGGGTTTTGAAAATCTCCAGAGAAGAAGACTCCACAGCCTCTCTGGGGAGCCTGTTCCAGCGCTCGGTGACCCTTACAGTGAAGAAGTTCCTCCTCATGTCACAAGGGAAAATGGGGAAGAGAAACAATTAGCCCCCAGGTCCACTACTTTCTTGTCAGAGAAGTGGACAGCAAAGTGCTGTGGAGGAGAGGGCAAGCAGGTGACAAACACTCAAACTCCTACCATTTCAGCCCACACAGATGAGCTGAGAACACAGAGAGGTAACTCCCTGTTTGGCAGGCCCCAGTTGCTGTTGCTCTTTCTGGGGCAGGTAGAAACCACAATGGCTGAGACACTGATCCTTCCTGGGCAGGAGGGCAGCAGTGTATTACGCTTTGCTGTGGGCCCTGGCTGGATTCTTAAGCTTGCCTGTAAATCTTAACACCGTGTCTACTTCTCTTTTTAATTTTCATTTCACAGTTGCTGGGCTTTTCCTCTAGAAAGTTCACAGAACTTCCAGTGGGGTTTTTGAACTACATCCTGCTGCCTTCTGAATTTGGAAGAAGCGGATTAGTTTCAGTGCAGGTTAACATGTGGAATGTGGAATGAGGGGAGCCGATAAACCTTCTGAATTGTACCATTATTCCTTAACAGCACTATGTCGTGTAGCCAGCCGTTAATCACTCCCAGTTCTTAAATTATGAATCGTTAATGAGAGTGCAGAAGAAACAGAATACAAATGACAAGTGGATTTCATTATTAAAGCAATCTTAACTTAATTTCTGAAGATATAAAAATAAAGTCTGATTTTCTGTAATAGAAAATAATTACAAATCTTAATCATTAACCTGAAATTATAAATCTGCATACATCATTCTCACAAAGAGCAAAAATATTCCGTGTTTCCTATTCTCTTTATGTTACATTTTACAAGAAAAAAGCAATGCAAACATTTTCAGAAATTGATCAGTGAGCCAAAATTTGATGGGCTTACTGACCTGAAATAGCAATTTACTCTTTGTGTAGTCTCCCTGAGATCAGTGGAAATTCTTTTTTTGGAAGTATACTGCTTGATGTGTTTAAAAGTATCAGACTTCAGATCTAAATGACTTGATATACTTGAAATAGCCTTGGCCATGCGTGAGTCCCCTTTGGCCATTTATGAAAACAGGTCACAGCATATTCCTTAGATGCTTTGTATGAGTAAGCGTGCTGTAGAAGTACCAACCTTTTTTCTGAGCATCATTAAGCTTATGCAGCGCACACTACTTCTTAAAACAGTTCAAATACTTTCCTTCTTATAGTGATAAAGGATTTATCATGATCACAGCAGTAACTTCAGTGTTTGCAATGCAGCAAATCCGTGTTTCCTTCGGTTGCACACAGGTTCACACGTGCAGGGGTCACATTCATCACAACAGCTGTTCTTGCACTTCCACTGCCGTAAACCTGATCTGGTGGAAAAGAGGAGATGCAGTAGGAAAGGAAGGGTATTATCAATGTGTGAGCCTCAGAACAGGTCTACATTAAGAACAGATTAGGCAGACTTTGCTGCTCTGATAGAACTGGAAGAGAAAAACAGAAGTGATGGAAAAAGATAAGGGGAGTTTATAAGAGACCTGCAGGATGGAAAGTGAGGGCAGAGCACCCAGTGTTTTTGCAAATTCATAAAGACCTTAGCACAGGCATCATGGGAAGGTTTTAAGAACCCTGCTATTGACTAGAATAAGAATTAGAGAATGACTGGGGAAGGATGAATGTTTCTGGTGGTTATTTCAGGACAGTTTTCTTGCTGCGTTTTTTGAAGCAGTCAATAAGATCAGAAGCTGTAGTGGTGGGAAATGAACACTAGGTGACAAAAGATGAAGCCTTCATTTGAGGGAAAATGGTTGCTATACCAATGGATTTGTTTGAGGTACTTCTGAGGAAATGTTCAAAAGCAGCAGCACTGAAATATTTGATTTTTTTAAAGGCAGATGTGAAGGAAAGTGAAAAGGCTGGGATGAAAGTGATTGAAAGAACTATTGTCCAAAAATTCCACTCAGGAACAGTCAGAGCTAGGGCCTGTGAAAAGGAATCTCTTCATTATAGAAGTCCTTTTATTGTTAATGGTGGCAAAGGAAGCCACCTTTGTTGAGCAGGAAAATTAGTGTTTAAGCGGGTGCCTGGTTAGAAAGGGGGAAATTGAGTGAAGAGGGTGAGGGAGGGTATTTCACCACAGAATATCATCAGGAACAGAGAGCAGTCCTTATCAGTTCCCAGGGAAGAGCAGTGATTGCAGCCTACATGGGTCCTTCAGCAAATATGGCAGCTCTGGAGGATCTACATGACACCACCAGTACTAGTCTGCTGGTTCCTGGGCCTTTATGGACTTCGAGGAGTTCAACTGCCACCCGCTGCCCTCAACTCCCCAGGGGATTTTATAGTCTGCAGGGTACAGCCTTGGCCTTCATTACCTTTTCAGCAGATTCTCACTCTTGCCTGCAGCCCCCTGCCTGCCTGTTCCAGCTGTCTCCCCACACAGACCTCTGGGACCAGCTCTTTTCTCTCCTCAAGGAGAGCAGTGAGAAAAAACAATGCCCTCAGCAAGTGCCATCCCTCATGTGCTGTGCTATGTCCTGCTTTGCCCTGCTGCGGAGGAAGGCAGAAGAATGAAGCTGAACATTTCTCAGTGTGCAAAAGGAATGAGATGATGTCCCTTTTATTAAAATAAGCAGTGGTTAAAAAAGCATAGTGAAAAATCAAACTTGTGGATTTGAATAAGTACTGAGTTCCTTTTTATGCAAGATTTCCATTTATAATAACTTGATAAATGAGAAAAAAAGTGTTAATGTTTTTATAACACAACTAGTGTGTGTTTATTATAGACTGTTGTAAGGCGATCAGGAAAAAGCGTTATAGATGGTGACCTGCTGAGGACATGATCAAGCTGTGTGACTCTTAACAGCTGATCATGTCTAAACACCTATTCCTTTTCTGAATCCTTTACAGACCCTGTGCAGAAACTTCACGTGAAGTAAGACTAAATACGGAGTGAGGTACAGATGGGCCACTTCCTGCTGGTTCTGCTGTGCCCTTGGCTTGTGCCAGGTGGAGCTGCCGCTGGAGGCAGCCTGAGGATGGGATGTGTTTTGCTTTGCCATAACAATGTAGGGATTTGGACTGGAAAGTGAAAGAGGGACCCCAGTTAGCTACACTGATTCATTAGGAAGAATACTGTGTTTGCAACTTAGAGCTTGAAGGGCTGTCAGCATGCTGGAGCACTGACTGTGCTCATCTGGACACGCTGCAGCTTCTCCACCACTGTTCCTGCTAGCAGTTTTCTGTCAAACAGAGAGAGCATGCAAAAAGGTTTACATGGATGAAACACACTTTCTTTTTAATTAACTCTCCTCAGAAGTCTGGCTCCCAAAGGAGTAAGAAGAAGGAGGGAGATTCTCTTCTTCTTCGGGATCTAAACACTTCATGTTTGTTTCACTGACTTCCACCAGGCCATGTTCTCTTTTGTCTTCCTCAGCAAGGTCTACACCAGGCCCCAGGTTCTTTTCATGTTTTGTCAGAACTGCAAACTCACCCCTACCCCTGGGGCTTTGTCTGCCTCTAATTAAGGCCATCTCTGATATAGTGCAGCTGGGACCTGGACTGAGGCTCCTGGGGCAGAGCTGTGTGAGCCTGAGCTGGGATGTGCATTTGTGGGGGCTCAGGAGCTGCATTTCAGCTCAGGCCCTCTGCCCAGGGCTTTGTCTGCACTCAGTCTCATACTTTGTTGGTCCCAGCCTTGTCTTAGTAAATAGAATTCCTGGCTTGACCTTGAACCTGCCTCCTCTCTGCAGGCTGGTGCTGCCCTGCTCTGCTCCCCGTGGGACTGTTCCTTGTGCCAAAGTGGACAATGCCCTCTGCCTGCCTCCTTGCCATCATCCTTCCTTTGGCTCACCTCCTGTTGCCACACGGCCTTAAGATGCTCTTGGAGATGATCCAGGTAGGAAAAACCTGTCGGAGATTTTGCTGTTTTTCGCTTCCATAATTTTGAGTGCTTGGTTGGTGTTACGGGAAAATGGAGAGGGCTACTCATGGGTTTTCTTGATTGTATTTTGAGGTGCTTTTGTGGTACAGGATGACTTATTGTCCTGCTTGCGTCTTCAGTGATTCACCTTAAAAAAAGTATTCTAGTTGTGGACTCTGTCTCTCTAATTGTTTGGAATTTTTAAAAATTCTGTTCCAAAAGAGAAAGACAGAGATATTTTTGGATGGGTCTTGTAGAACAAACAGTCTTTTGTGCACCAGCAGATAGTCCTGCCATCTGTCAAGCAATTAGCTGTTCTCACTTAAGCACCTCTGTGCTATGTTCTCCAGAAGGAGACTCGAGAGTCTGCTCTTCACCCCATCTCAGGAAGGAGATGTTTCTCCCTTGGTCCTCAGTTGGTCGATAGCAACTCTGTATGCAGCCAGTTGTACTAAAGGTACCTTACTGTGTAACACTGCTTATTGCTCCAAATCCCTGCTTCTCTGACTCGGCCCTCCTCTGTGTGGGCTGGTGTTCCTCAGCTGCTGCTGGATGCCAGTTTGGGATTCATTGCAGTGTTTTCCAAGACAGGCACCAGGCTCTAAGAGAAAATCCTGGCAGCTGTTGTAAAGAGAGGTGAGCTGCAGCCAGCGTGTCCGAAGAGGCTCAGTGCCAGCTGGGGGCACTTAGACTGCTGATGGGATGGAAGGGAAATGCAGAGGCAGTTCTGCAGCCTTTTTATTTATTTATTTATTAAGCGTTTGGGTTTTTGTGGTGTCTTGGTTTGTTTTGTTTTGTTTGGTTGTGGGCTGTTTTGTTTGGTTTGTGCTTTGTGTTTTTTTTTTATGAGCAGGCAATACATATGCAATGAGGAAGGACTACTAGTGAGTAGAGTGGCAATTCCATCTGTCCGTGGCCTTCATCCTCTGCCTTGATAAGTCTGCAGTGGGTCTCTAATAGGACATAGGTTCCTGCCTACTGCCTCCTCTCATCTGCCATTCTCTGCAATCTTGACAGCTTTCCACTTGGAAGGTTCAGTGGAGGGGGCTGCATTTTGTGGCTGGTGTTGCATGGCAACAATTTGAGCACCACTTTTCATTCCAGATGCTGGTCTGGAAAGTGACTTAATTATTAAACAGCTTTTCAGGAAAGAGATCTCTCCAAATCAGCTCATATGATTTAGACTCAAGAGTGACTGTAGGCAGGTAGCTGACCCTGAGCCTTGGAGAGCTGTGAGGTTTGGTTTTTTTGGTGGTGTGTTTGTTGTTTTTGGTGTTTTTTTATTATTTTGTTTCTCGAATATATAGCAGGAACAGTTTTAGCATATAAAAATTAAAATTGTAGCTTAGTAAAGTAAACTCCTATAAAATACTAACCTTTTTATGTAGCCCTTTCTTTGGGCGTTTCTTTGTTCACTCTTGTTTATGTTATGGAGGGGAAACTGAGTGGCTTCAAACAAATAGTGGTCTCTTAACTTCTGTGGCAGGTGCAGCTGCCTCCAACAGACAAAACACAAAGCAAACAGGGTGTGCTGTTCGGTGCTTCAACCGGGGTGGTTTGATGCCTTGGCCATTAAGCTGCACCTCCCAGTGCTTAACTGGCACCTTGGGCCTGTCCTTGTCTGTTCTGTCAGGGCTGGTCCCCTCAACCGATCAGAATGACCACTGTGCACCCTCNGACCACGGTGCACCCTCGACTGGGGTATAAAGGGGGTCCTGCCTAAGAGCTGGATGAGTTGGTTCTTTGCAGAGCAGCAGGTCTGGCAGTTGGACCCTCCCCTTGGACATGCCCTCCAAGGACACTTGCATGGTCTGAGTGAGTCTCCTTGGATCGAGTGAGCCTCATCCCCCTTTGAGTGAGAGGTGTCTTGGGCACTCTGGTGTGGGAGGTTTCCCCTTGATGAGTGAGCATGTGCCCATTTTGGTTCATTTTTCCTAAAGGTTTAGGAATGAGTTGTGTAGTAGTTAATTCCCAGCAGACATCTGAACCAGTATTTGGTCAGAAGGAGCACTGGGCAGCTTTGGTTGCAATAAACCCCATTTTGTATAGTGGCTGCTGTTTGCTTTGTGGGTATCTCTGTGACACCAACACGATCTCATACAGGAAATTTTTTTCTTGTCTCCAAATGCTTCCGAGGCTTAATATGCCAAAGCTTTTAAAAAATAATAATAGTCAGTAAGTGTATCCTCCATATACTTAGGAGAACTGGAAATACTTATCTGAATGTAGCATTTCCATACCCATACCACAGTAATTTATAAAACCACCTTTTTGATGAAAAATTATGTAAACAGGAAAGCAGAAATAGTTACCTGAATAGAGCTGTGCCTTATTTAACCAAGAGGAGAAAGTCTTGCCTGGATACTGCAAGCACTTGTGCTCCGCAGAAAGTTTGTGCAGTCCAGCTTATATTTTCCACTTGTTTGGTCGCAGAGATGGACAACAGGGTTTGAAAATCTCACTTGAAAATGTAGTCTCTGTTTTACTGCAGTGTCATCGCAGGATATGAGCCTCTGTCCCAGTGTGGGAAGTGAACTCGTGAACTGGCTCATGAACAAAAATGTTTCCCAGAAGGATCTGGACAAAATTGCAGAGCATGATTTAATGCAAGAAAGAGGGCAGGCACTGAAAGGTCAGCATGATGATAGATGGTATTTTATTCTGCTCAGAGTTCTGCAGCTGTTTGCTGTTGCAGGAAGGTGTTGGTGGGGAAGGACAAATCCCAGCAGCAGTACATCAAGAGACCCTGTCAGTCTGTCATGTGGCAATGCGTGCTCATGGGGGTGTCCACCTGGCACCGAGCGCTGCTCGAAGGAACGCTTCACTGGCTCTGCACCCTGAGGATTCAGTGGCTTTATGCCCTTCTAGGCTGCAGGTACTATGGTGTGGTTTTATGAAGAGGCAGGGAAGCCAAAAGAGGCTAAAAGCCCTCTTCCTCCCTCCTTTACTGTTCTTCAAAATGATTCCCACACCAGATGGTAGAGGAGAGACCTTGCAACCCTACACACTGTAGCTGTGTGGTGTAAGAGGTACAAGCTGGCTGATAGTGGGAGTAATAGGGGACTTCCAGGAGTTGACATGAGGGTAAGGAGCCACTACTTGTTAGCAACAAGTTTTCTTATTTCAGGGAGGGAAAAAGCAAACATATTGTCCTGCCCACCATGTCTTAATATCCAGTCCAAGGATATTGATGTCAAGATGGCATGAAAAAGGTGTGGCTAGGAGACAGAGTCTCTTAACTCTTTGCAGAAGCCCCTACTTCAGCCCAGGCTTCTGTGTCCCATTAAGGTCTCCTGCAGATTTGTCCCAAACTCTTCTGTGCTTTAGAAGAAACAGGGGTCCTTGTTCTTTTGGGGTCAGGGAAACATTCCAACCTACAGCACCTGGGCTCTGCCTCCAGCAGTTGTGACCCAGTGGGGTGCTCAGGAGTTTCAGAGGAATGTTATTGGAACAAGTTTCTGCTTAACAACATCTCCATTCCAGAGTTTTATACATGGCTTGCTTGGCATGTATCTGTGAAGAACAGATAACTCTGCATTTGGGTGAGGCTGCACAAGTGATTTAGTCTGCACAATCTGGTGATTTTCATATTTATCAAAACAAAATACGTCTTTTTCAGACAGATTAAGGCATAAATTAGTGTGGTAAATTACAAAACTGTGACTTTCTTGTACTGCTCTGACTTAAGCAGCTTTTTTCATTATCGTAATGGAAAAATGCAGAGGACATTAACCACTGAATACCCCCAGAAGTTATTAGGCAAAGAGGACACAAATTATTCTAAATTTCCCTGATTCCTGTTATTCACAACTTTGGCTCTTCATTATTTGATATGAAAATAGAGTGGAAAATACACCACAGGTAACTCAACCAAAAAAAATATATCGTGGATTACTGCATTTTAGAAAGGAAAATAAAAGCCCCTGTCAGTGGTTGAAGGTCTAATCCTGCTCAGATGTTTTTACTGAGTAACTCTAAAACTGACTGATTTGGGGAAGGGAAGGGAAGCTCTGGAGGCTTCTTTTGAGATTCTTGATTTATTTGTAGTTTTCAGCACAATGCTCGTGTAAACTTTATGGTTTTCATAGTGCTTGCGGTCTTATCATATACAAGCAACAACTTAGTTTAGGAGAAACATCAATCTTTTCTTTTAAAGGTTGTTTCCCCTCTTTAATTAGTGTAGTTGTATTTCACTGCTGTGGTAGGAGAGCTTGGATTCCTGGGCCAGGAGGCAAAAGGAAGTTAATGCACCAAGATAAGAGTAACTTGATGTGCGAAATACAGAGAGCTCAGGCAGGCGCAAGGAATGCAGCCTCTCGCCTGCTGGTATGGTCTCTCACCTGGCTGTCTGGTAAAGACATCTGTGTGTCATATGGTCTCATCACGTCAAGTAGGAAGCTGTATGGTGTCCTGGGATTGGGCTATTTCACTTCTGTCTCTTGAAGCTCTTCTGTATGATGCTGTTGTGTATTCTTTGGGCTGTAGGAAAGGCCAAGACATAAACTGTTGCCATAGTCTAGCTCACTGGGATGCTCACCTGAGATCTGGGGTGGGAAGGTTCCCCATGTCATGTTTTCTCTGCTTGGTGTGGGAAATGACAGACTGAGCCCATGTGTTTGCAGGGTGAGGTGTCTGATGCCCTGAGAGGAGTGGGCTCCTGAGCAGCTCCCCTCAGGTGGTACAGCTCTCTCCATGTGAGACTGCAAAAACTTGTTCTCCTCTTCTGTTTGTGTTTTGATGTGATGGGTACAACTGCCTTTTATGTTCCAGTGTGAGTGAGACCCTCTCCACCAGGGTCAGTATTGCAGAAGCATAAGGTGGGAGGTGCCAACTGTGCATCTGACAGGTCATAGGCCAGGTGCCAAACCACTTGTGCTGTCAAGACTGAACTGGCAATTGGCTGTGACCGAAATAATAAAATCTTGTTGGTGTCTGGGGAAAACCAGGGTCTTAAACATAACTAGACAAATCCAGGGTGCAGCAAAAGTTGTCAGAGCTGCGACTTTGGACTGCAGTTAAATGTAGGTGCAACATGTGCTTCTTTTTTTCCTTTAACTCCTTCCAAGTCTTTTTCCTGGATGTAGTGTTTGGCCTTTCCTGATTGTTTCCTTTTGCTCTCTGCTAGGTTGGCGTGTCCCTGTAGAACAGCATGTTACTGTGTTACTACCATGTCTGTGGCTGTAAGGAAAGTACTGTCATACCTCTTGCATATATTGTACTCAGATGTATTTGTGCATATAGGACCACTCAAAAACTATAGCTCAGAGTGCTGAGAATCACCTTCCTACATGTATCAGTGATCATAAATAAGTAATGAAGCAAATGTAGTTAAGATGCAAATGCAGAGTATCTTATTTTCAGCTTGGCTTGCATTAAGCTGTTAATTTCCATTAGTATTAATGAGAAAATACACCCAAAGGTTCTCCCAAGGCAAGAGTTCTGATCCTCCTAACAATAATTTCCCTTTTACAGTGTCTTTCAATAAAGGATATTTGTATTTTGCAAACTTAATTAAGAATTAATTAACCATATCCCTGGAAGGAACAGCAAATGGCATTTCCCCCTATTTTTCCCTCCTGGTTCTGATGCTTAAATCTGAGCCACCTGTGCCACCACTCTCAACCTACTGGGGACTTTCACAAATCTATGTCCAGTGTACATCCATATTTATCATTGTATCATGTGTTTGATACTTGGTTAGTAAGTTGGTGCAGGGGAAAGATGTCCTTAGGATTATGAAAGACTCTCACCTGCGTGCAACAGTTCTCTCTTGTTTGTTCTGATTGCCATTTTTCGTACTTCAGATCTTCATATCTGCATTTTTAGAAATAGCAGACAATTTGAATAGTTATCCTCAGAAGCAAATTACAGTTTGGCTGTAAACTGTGACTGATGCCATAAAACAGTGCACTGGGACATCTACCCTGTGATTTCCTACCAGATCGTCTCTGTCTGTGTGAACAGCCTCAGTGTTGTGCACAGTGGCTAGCTAATTTCTACATATTCATTTTATGTAATATTTATTCCTATCACTCAATCAGATTTGTAAACCAAATTCACAAATGATGGGGGAGTATGTTGTTCCTTGCAATTAGGATGATTCACCAGTGGCATAACTAATAGGAAAACAGGAAACTGAGAAATTATACCCTTCTGCTTGAGACTGGGAGTGAGCTTGGGAACAGAGATGCTGAGAAATGGCAGGACAGAATGAGAAAGAGGGGAGGAGGATCAAAATACTGAAAAGGCAGGGAGGTGGGGAGATGACACAGTACATTGGAACAAGAGAAGTGATTACAGCATACAAGAAAGGCAGGGAAAGCTGCTTTCCATAAAGAAAGATTAAAATACTTGTCTTATTACTTCATTATTTTTCTTTCCCAGAGGGAAAGAGATGATGGAAAAGGGGCTAGCAGCATTGGGCACATCTGTGTGGCCCAGGCAAGGGAGGCTGGGGAGTGCACCTGGGGGTGTATGTGTGCCAACTGTGCAAGTGTCCTGTCTGCAGATTGCCCAGAGGAAATCCCAAGGTGCTGCAAATGCCTTCTGAGGGTATTCCCAGATAATAGTGAGTCTGCACGTTCACCACCAAAGACAACAAGGGAGAGCTGGTGTGTTAGGAAGCTATTGCAATCCACCTTTCTTGTAATTAAATCTCAAAGTTATAGCTGAGGCTTATTTGTGCAATTCTTGGTGTTAATAGTTTATTGGTTTAGTGTCTCAGACAAATTAAAAACCCCAGCTTTGGACACCTATTTTGAAATGATAGCCCTATGCACACTAACTTTCTTTTTTTCACTTGTCAAAGGACAGTATCTCCCTACCTTTGTCTTCAGAAGCAGCTGCCTGTTTGAAGTCAAGGATTCAGTCCACCTTGCTCTTCTCAGATTTCTTACCTTGTGTATTGAGTCCAGGTCTATCTGAAAAATGAGCTCTGGAAAGTATTCCAGATTGCTGAAAGTTACTGTTGGATTTTCCTCTTTCTCCCCAGAAAGACTCAGTTATTGAATATCCAGCATAGTCTCTTGGCTGTTCCTGATTAATGCCTGTTAACCCAGGGGAATTAGCACTGGATAAATGAGTTCCAAGGACAAAAATATGAGAAGAAATGAACTTAGTTGGTGAAACTGGTCCTAGAGATAGATGACAAGATGGGGTCCTTTAGCAGATAATCATTTTATGTAGTTCAGTTTGAAGATGCCAGTGCAGAGTTGAGAGCAAAACCGATTGCCTTTAATTTATTTTAAATCCCGAAAGAAACAAATCTTATTTTCCCTATTCCTAATAAGTTCCAAAGTGTTCTCCATCTGGTTTGTTACAGTCTGTCCCTGATCACCTTGTAGGTGGCTGCCTGGTTGCAGTGCAGCCTGTGTGGTTTTTGTGGGTTTTGGTTTTTTTTGGTGGTTTTGTTGGGTTGGGTGGTTTGTGGATTTGGGTTTT